>BPLS01006688.1:0-11726 GCA_019656275.1 Rhododendron kiyosumense
ACGTAGCAGACGTTTCAAGTTCGGTTCTTTGGGTGGCATACTAAAAAAATCCAAGTGGCGACTCTGAATTGAGCGTTTCGCCGTGATTTTCCAAAAGGGCGCACTTGACAAAACCAGATTTTTAGGGGCATGTGCCTACAGTGGCAACTCTGGGGACTTATTACATTAGTCGATACTTGGAAATTAATACGCTTAGGACAATCCCATAAAAGTCTATCAAAACAGTGAGCTCCACACTACTGAAGAACGGAATGGTTATTCAATAGGATCCTCGCATCTGACCAATCCCGATATCCCGATAAGGACTTTTTTCATTGTTCGCTTGAGTAGTTTTCTCCAAGTATCGATTAATAAAAAGTGAGCCACATTTTAAAAGGCATTTTGCTAATGTTGTGATTCTCTCTCATTAATCTTTTGGCATTCTTCATGTGCATTGATATTGGCTAGCAGTTTATTGGAGCCCAAGTCTTCGAATGACCAACAACCAACAACCTTGGACAATGATAAGTCATACTACCGTTCGACCGTTCCTCTACAAAACGCGTTGCAGCAGGAGGTATATCTTGGCTTTAGTCCAAGAAACCCCCTCAAACCAAAACCGGCCTTTGCATATACAAAGCACTAGAACTCTCCAAACTAAGATAGGTACCCGGAAGGTAAGATCTACTTGCATCTATCTCCCATATACTATCTACGTGTTACTATTTTCCCTATCGCGTGCACTGTACATACATATCGTTTTGCATTGGAGCATGATAGGGCGGCTTCTAGGTTGTCTCTTGTCGAGTCTGTCTTATGCTTACTAGGACACTGTCATGACCCGATGAAGAGTCATGCATCTCGATGGTGCACGTTATCATTTTTCAAAGTCCTTTAATCAACGAGACTTTGGAAAATCAAGACTTTCTAAGTCCTTGTCTAACGCCCGATCGAGGTTTCAAACAGAAAACTAGGAACAACGAAGAGCATGTCGTGATACTTATACCACCCAGGTTAAGTGCTAATCACTTACACCGGCTCCGGCACAGTGCTGTCTACGTCACCCCGGTCAAGGTATCACGTCATCTACACCGAGTTGTTTTGACTCCAAAGTTGAAACTTCGAGAATGAAATAGTCAAAGGCTTAGACTATTTTGATATCTCTTAGTGTTAGTCGATTCAAACAAGGATACACCCTCGAAAAGAATTTTGAGGATTCTGGCAGTGTCCGAACATCATGAGATAGACTCGTCTTTAGTTCTAGAGTCTAGGAGGACACCAGCGACAATGACATATACATTGCATTCTTCAAAAAGCCTATTGCAGGAACCTCACCGAGTTCTCATTACTTTGTTGTCCAAACCTCTAGGCCATTTTGTTGAGAAGGAAAGTGCTGAAGAGCCAAACTTGCTTGGAAACATCTTCGAAGACTATTTCACCATCACTTCCAAGGCCATATCACCTTCCTTGATCATCAATCCAAAATGGCAGCACAAACAGAGCTGGCTGAGCTGAAGAGGGCTGTACAGAAAATGAGCCAGAAAATGGACAAACAAATGATTATGGTCCAGGGGCTGGTTGACCTCTTTACCTCCGCCATGTCAAAGCCGGATCTGGGGCTAATCAAAGAACCTCCATAAGCCTACCACACTCCTACAGTCGGAATCAAGCTATGCACGAAAGACATGTTCAATAGTCTAGCTGAATTCCATAAGGTTAGAGTCCACCCAAAGGAGGATGCTGATTCCCTGTCAAAAGCCAATACCAAAAGGGAAGAGATGCACGGCAAGGAAATCAGCCTCAAAGGTAAAAAAGTGCATCCAATTGATGGCACAGTGTTATGCAACTGCAAAGCAAGCAAAGATTCCACCTTGAACCCTCAATTCAGTCGTTAGAACCTACCAAGGACTTTCTCATGCTTCCCTGCACCTTTGGCCTCAGTTTACGAGAAGCTCCTCAATGCTGGTTCCATCAAGCCTCTAACCCTAACTCCATTGCCTAAGGTTCTCCCTGTCAACCTCAACCGCAACCACTTCTGCACCTACCATTAAATGCCTAGCCATTCCACCAATGCCTTCTACCGCCTATGACATGCCATTCAAGATCTCATCGACAATGGCACTATTCCAGCTCCACTCCCATCAAAGCCCAATGTCATCTCCAACATCATGCCTCAACACAATTCTAACCCACATGTTAGCTAGATATCCCTCACCTCCACGCAAATCAAACCTAACGCCACCATATTCAACCCAACCCTCTACATTATCCCAAAAAATCAATCCAAACCAATCGTGTCTGTCCCGTCTGAACCCGAGGTTAACCTGATGGCCATAGGTGCAATGGAGGTCTTCGCTGCCGACACCTAGATTGACAGTGATGAGGAGCCTGCCAAAGAGGAATACAAGAGGAAGCTTAATCAATTGAAGGAGAAGATGGACTTGCTGAGATTCTTCAATCATGAAAGCTTGGAGCTGTTGTTCAAAGATTTCTCTCAAGTGAGTTTGGACGAAGATGGTAAAGAGGTGGAAGTGCTAATGCTTGAGCCTAACATCCTTAAGGGCCTTACCCCTCTCTTTGTGGAAGCTAAGCGTAGCTTTTAAAAATTGCATTTTCAAAACCACATCTAAACTTGCATTGACAACACTTCTGAGTCTGACACAAAGTCTGTCGAGTCTGTTTAAGTCTAGCTCTAAGTTAGAGTTTGTGCCTCTTAGACCTCCATGTTGTAGCTTCTATTTTCAATTCGAGTCTTTTGCTGTACTTGGCAACCCCGAAGGGCTTTCTTTTTTATATACATTATCCTGCTTCTTAGTACTTCGCTGGCTTTTGAATAAACTATGTCGACCCTGACGACGAAGGGATAGATTTCGATGGGAACTTCCCCAAGGAAATGTGTTCCCTCACCGAAAAGGAAGACGACAAGCATGCTCAGCCTATTAAAAGAAGAAGTAACTTCAATAAACTTGAAAGATAAGGTAGACCCTTGGATGGTTCAAATTGGTTCAAAGTTGTCCTCAGAGGAGCATTCTACCCAGACAAGCTCGAAGAATCCATCGACGTCTTGGCATGGTCTCACAAAGGCACACCTGACATTAATCTTGAGATAAAGAAGCATCGAATCCCTCTATTACTAAATGCCAAGCTAGAAAGCAGAAGCCTAGAAGGCTCCGAGCCTTGTATCATGTTCAAGGGTATCAACGAAGAGTCACTCGTACATTCAATTAGAAGACGAAGTTTAGAGACCTGGTAGAGGGGGATCTGGTTACTAAGGAGGACTGTGCTCAGATTAGTTGACCTCCGCGGAAGGTTCCGACAGAAGCGCTCTGGGACTTTCATTATCAAAGCTATTTTATTGGGGCTACGATCAAAGATCATCGACTTCAACGGCAACAAATTCAATACCTTGGTCAACATGGATCAATTCAAAAGCTACTTTTTCCTGAGAAAAGCTCGTTGGACCGAATAACCCCAAGGGTGGGCGATTCTAAGCAAAAATTAGAGCCAGCCTATTAGACCAAAAACCTATGAAGGCGGTCTAGGCAAAAGTACATAGGCAATATTCGAAAGCTCGCTAGATCGAAAACCAGAGAAGGCGGTTCTAGGCAAAAGTTAGAGCATAAAAGTTGAGATAAAACACACAAGTGAACCTTTACCCGAACTATGCTTTGACCTAATTCCTCGAAAAGGGATACGTAGGCAATCTCTCCTTGCGATTCGATCATAGTCTATCAATTGGATCCATGGTTGACGCTTTGGTACACACCGAGGGCCGAGAAGGGTCAAGAACAAGACAAGCTTCGTTGGAGAATCAGAAGGGGGAAAACCTTTCGTCTTTCAATCTTATTTCAAACTACTACTTCAATTTCAAGCTGAGCATAAAGTCTTAAAACATTTTACACATGAAAAAGAGAACAAAATGCTTGCGAGGCCTAACGGCTCACAGCTTATTCTAAGCATAGCGAAGTCTACTCAGAAGTCAGCTGATATTTTGTCTTGCTCTAATTTCTCTTGGCAGCCTCAAGGCACCTGCTATAGAATTTCAGTCGCACGCTCTAGTCCTAAACACACGCGCATGTGTCTTTAGCGTCGCGCATTTGTCCTAGTCCGACGTGCGCTACTTCAACTCCAGCAGCAGACAGTAGCAATCAACTACTGCCTTCAGCTTATCATTTTTCATTTCAAGTTCAAATTGAGGTTTTGACGGCTCGAAACCCATTCTAAGGACTTTTGCCAAGTTTTGTCATGTCGTACAACTCATATGGACCTAATGTAACTGTGCGGGGGTGTTGGTTTTAGTCCGGGCCTATACAAGTCTTTATTTGCGCCTCATGTCCATTTTTGTGACATTTTTTCAGTTTTTCAAATCCACTATCATTTCGGGATGTTTTTCTCGATGTTGTCGATTCGTACAGGTCATTGTGCATCTATTTGACCTTACACAAGTGTCAGTTTCACATATTTAGGGATATTGTGAATTTTGGCACGTTAATGTCCAAATTTTTATTGTATTCCACGAATCTAGGAGTCCATGTTGTATCCGGGGGCTCTTCTTCCTTTTCGTTCGAGCTAGGCAAGTTTGTACATGTGTGCATGTCTATTTGTGGATTCATTTCGCTTGTCAATGCAAATTAGATATTGGCGGTTGGTTTATGCATTCTTATAGACATTGTCAAAAGAGAGTCAATAAACTGAAAAATGCAATTTTTATATTGCTACCCTAACATCTGTAATCCACAAGCAATGAAATTTTGTGAACGGCAGGGGCACATTGGCCCAAGGCCAAGCAAAGTATATCTATGGGGCACATCCACCCAAGCATCACAAAAAGGGCACGCATGCCCAATGCCACTACTAAATGTCAATTGGGGCACGCCGGCCTGCTCAAACGCCTCTCTCTCTGGGCACGAAGGCCCGAATCCCATAAGCAAAAGACAGTAAAGTAATAAGGCTCAGTGGTAGTCCTCAAGCGTCATTGTCTCCCCTAAGAGCCGCCCTTAACTTGCATCTGCATTTTCAATTTGTGCGTTCAATTTAGTGTACGTATCATTGCATATTGTATGTCAAATGTTGAAAGCAAGAAAAGTCTATCAAATGCCAAAGCACACTTATCCAGCATCAAAAGCAGCAATGGCTTGTGCCACCCAAATTCAACGACAACCTATCCTGTCCAAATCCACATCAACGACAACTTGTCCTGTCCAAATCCAAATCAATGATAGATTGTCCTGTCCACCTCAACTATGGCCTATCCCATCCAAATCTACAATGACAACCTATCATGTCCAAATCCAAATGAATGACAGCCCACCCGTCCATCCAATCCACAACGACAACCTGTCCTGTCCGCCTCAATGACAGCCTGTCCCATCCAAATCCTCAATGACAACCTGTCATGTCCCATTCAATAACAGTCGGTCCTGTCCAAAACAATGACTACCTCTCCCGTCCACCTCAACGATGGTCCGTGTCATCCTCAATGATGGTCCACCCATCCATCCAATCCACAACAACTGCCTATCCTGTCCACCTCAATGACAGCCTGTCCCGTCCATTCAATTCACAATGATAACCTGTCCTGTCCTACTCAACGACAACCAATCCTGTCCAAATCAACGACGGCCTATCCCGTCCAAATCCTCAACAACAGCCTATCCCGTCCACCTCAATGATAGCCTGTCCTGTCCCACTCAACGACAGCTAGTCCTATCCAAACCGACGATAGCCTGTCCCATCCACCTCAACGACAGCCTGTCCTGTCCCACTCAACGACAGCCGATCCTGTCCAAATTAATGACGGCCTGTCCCGTCCACCTCAATGACAGTCTGTCCTGTCCACCTCAACAATGGTCCACCCATCCATTCAATTCAGAACGACAGCCTGTCCTGTCCAACTCAACAAAGGCCTGTCCCCGTCCAAATTCAATGATGATCTACCATCCCGTTTAATGATGGTTAGTGTCATCCTCAATGATTCATTACAGATTTGGAAGGGATAGGCCATTGGTGAATTGGACAGGACAGGCCGTCATTGAATTGTATAGGACAAACCGTCGTTGCTGGGGATCAAAACTATTCTTGGCACAAACAATTTTCAACAATCACGGGTAGGTCGTGTCAGGCAGGTTAAATTCCATCTATTGGGAATCAGAGCCAATCTCCTTATCAAAGACCATCTGAGATAAAGCAATAAGGCTGCTAGAAGATGCGTTAATAGTTAGACCGATGTGGACCAGGATGGACGGACTGTCATTATGGACCGCTTGGACGGGCAGACCATCGTTGAGGATTGATTGGAAATAATCCACGACATTCATTTAAGTTAGATATAAGTTTTGTATTCACCTTTTTACAAAATATTCGCAATCGTTGAACTTTGTTTGATCCAATTGTTTAACTTTTCTTTTTAATTTTTTCAAAAATCAGCATCCTAAATCTTTAATATAAAATTTAAAGTTTGGATTGTGTTTTGCAAATGACTGCAGACATACGCTCTGCCCATCGTCTCAAAGGTGTAGGCGAAAAGGGAAATTACCTCAATCCTGAAAACACGCTCCCTCCGATGAATGATTCTTTGTTCTTGCTTGATTACCAGAGGACTACCGATGGAAGGCGTTGTCACTGCGACTTGGTGCCTACAGTGCTTTTCACGGAAAGGAGTGAAAGGAGCAAGGAGAAAGAGTTAACCTTAATGTCAATGATAATAGGTAAGGAATAAAGAGAATCATATCTGCTTGGCTGGTTGACACAAGCAAGCCTTGCAAGCTTTCGAAGTCTTACATTCATTTCTGTCTCATTTTCAGGTAGAGTGTACCTGGCCCCTATAGGAACCCCCTGATCTGATGGGGGGAATTCCTATGAAAGAGGCTCACTTGGAAGGAGCGATATCTAGCAAGTCTGGAGTGAGTGAATGGTCTCATCTAGTTCACGAGTCAATCCTATCAGCCGCTCAGCCTGCCTAATACTTAAGGACTGAGTTTCCTTTCTTCCTTCCTTAGGGATAGTTCACGAGAAGAATGAAATAACTAAGGCCCGGACGAAGCACCAATACTAGTTTCTTTACCTGCCTGTCGGTCCAAAGTCTAATTATGCTGTTCAGTCTGCTCGGTAAGAATGCCTGAGGTTGGGTTACCGCTACTTTTGTCCTACGATCGACTTAGGAAATAAGAATGAAATTCCATTCGTTCATCGGCTTGCCTGGCTTGATCTGATTGGGTTCTTATTTTGCATGTTACTTTTAAAAAATAGTATTCTGTACGCTAAGAGCAAAAATACTACTCCCTCCGTCCCTTTTAAATGTCCTGCTTCGTAATTCCAACTTATTAAAAAGACATCATCATTATACCTTTCACATCAACTTTTTTCTCCACTTTCCCTACTTACCCATCATCATTACACTTTTACTCACTAACTTTTCAAAATAGAATCTACTTTTACGGACAAAATAGACAATACACCAACTTTTACCTACTAACTTTACAAAATAGACACTTATTAAGAAACAGCCCAAAATGGAATACCGGACTCTAAAAAATGGATAGAGGGAGTACCAAAAAGAGACAATTGTCTTTATTAAGGGAAATTTAGTTTGGTTCATTACAATTTAGTTATTAAATTTATGTCGTTGGTATGAAATGAATTATTCATGTAAGTTGATGCCAAAATAATAAATACGGGAAAAATTTACATTAGGGTCAAAAATATTTTGGGTCCATTATTTAGCATAAAACAACAAAGATCTCTTATGAAGTTGAATTTGAAGGCTTTGGTAATTCATGGAGTCGTTGGTTTAGTTTATTGGATTTTGATCTGCACACAACCTGAATTCATCTCTGAGTATGGTTTGGTATTTCAATTTTTATAGAATACTACACTGCAAAATTAGTAGGCAAATAATCAATGAGCATAATTCCAAAAGAAAGAGAGTCATTATACAAGTGATCCAAGGGCCATGAAACACACTGCCATTTGGTTGGCCCATGCATTAATTGAGAGAAGAAAATTCAAGTCAAAGACATTTGTGACGACCAGAAAGAGTAAGGGTGATTACTCCAATTGTCATTTATTTGTCAAGCTACTGCATACATTTTTACTTCTGAATGAGTCTAGAGTGATCCAGTTCAATCTAATTGAGTCGTAAATTTGTACTTCCTTTTTCTTGTGTACCTAAACTTGTTTTTCCTTCTCTTCTTTGTCTCCCCTCTTGCCTCTGAAATAGCCTATCAATCTTTGTAGATTCCTCAATTATCTGTATGTGTACCAATAGACCATCGCAAATGTCACATTAAGCTTTGGGAGATAAACGAACGGAGCGTCTCAACCAAGAACTACAAGAGTTTAAGTCAAGAGATTTTCAAAATCAACATCAAATCTACAAATTTATTTGTTGGCTAGCTATTCAAATGAACAATATTACTTTGACTTTCCGGAAAAAGAAGATCTCGAAACAGACTAAAACCTAACTTCAAATGAGTTGATTTGTCTTTATTTAATTTTTTCACATTTGTTAGTTTTGCGCTAAACTTTTCTGAATTATTGAATCACTAGTGCTTACCCGTGCCTACAGCACTACGCACCCCGGTTGGAATTGTCCGTGTCTACGGCACTTGCTAGCTAGTAGCTCAAACACTAAATCGATTTATTAGTGTGTAGTATATGATCCTCTTCTTAGTGGCACAAAAGAGAATTACTCATCCTTACGGCACTCCCCAACTAAACTTTTTAGTTAGCTACAAAAAACTATCAATTTGCTTATGCAATCCCAGCAAACATAAGCATATTTTCAATAGAGAGATGGGATTCCGTCAAACATGGGTAGAGATGCCATCATATCACAGAGAAGCAAATTAGCAGTAGAAATACACTCAGCATAGAGCAAAAATATATACCATCAGTATCAAAGATCTTCACAACACCCTGACAAATTCACTCATTTATATATAGTGAAGTAACAAATTCAATCTCTTTAAAATTGGTTCTTGAATATAGTCAATCGCATAGATTCTGCCATCTCACTTTTCCATGTGTAGGGAAAAAACTAAATGCAAATCGATAAGGATCTACCAGATTTTTCAAACCTCTGAGAGAATCCCTCCAAAACCCTTCCCAATCTTTTTTTCGCACTTAGCTTGAAAAGTGTCCACCAAATTTTTATAACTTATAAAAAAGCCAAAACACAGCGGTAGCAATAGGGAAAAAAAACTAAAATTAGTTGCCATGCTATTCGAACTAATTCATGCTATAGTTGCCAAAATTCTTTTTTTTTTCTTTTTATAATTCTCATGCTATTCGAACCACAATCTTAAGAACCGAATTTGATTAGTTTAGCCAAAGAAAAAGGAACAAAAGAAAAAAAAAAGAAGACAAAACTTCTCTTCTTACCTGAGCTTAAAGGTTCGATCATCGCATAATCTGACGTGAAACTAAACCAATTACCATGTCACACATGCCAAAACAAAAACGAAAGAGAATGCCTATGGAGAACCCTAGATAAGAACATAACCAAAATAAATTGAACATCTCTACCAAATCTTGAGGAAGTGCACAGTTCTACGAAATTTTGCAGAAAGCCGTTCAAAAAGGGGAAAAAAAACTGCAAAAACCCTATACTTCACTATATGTATTTCAACTGATAGTAAGAAGAGTGTGCCCTCTACATCACTATAAATCACAAAGTCTCTAAAGCGTCAAGAAAACCCATAAATATAAATCACAAAGTCTCTACAAAATAGAAGAGAGGTACTAATTTTGCCACATGCATTTTAACAAACACATGGTGGACAACAGAAAATACCTTACATTACCATTTCTTATCCGGTACATGCACTAATTAATCTACTTGGCTAGAACACATTGAACATTTTTTAATAGATTAGAACTCCCACTTTAATTGGGAAAAGGGGGTAGATTTCATTGTCCCGCCCTCATTTTGTCGAGGACTGTTATGGAGTAAGTCTACTAACCCAAATAGTAGGAAAAGGGGAGACGGTCCCGAGGGGTTTGAACGGTCCCGGTGCTCGGCGGTCCACCCGGGTGAATTTTGACGGTGGACAATTCCGGTGCTCAACAGTCTTCAACTCAGCCTCTTCCCCAAAGGAATGAGCCCATGCCATAATCAAACCGTAGGGGAGGAAAGGTCTTCAGATTTCGTAAAAAGGAAGCAAGGTCTTCAGAGTTCCTCCATAGAGAGAGAGATGTGAATTTTTGAATTCCGATTCCCTCGTTTTTCCCCCCTCTCTCTCTCTCAACAGAAGAAAACGGAAAGGGGATGAGAATAAAAAAAAACGTGAAAGGGGATGGCAGTTGTGTAATTTAAGTGAAAACCATGGGCTCTTAACCAGAAAGTGGGAGGATGCACTACAACCTTTGGATCAAATGAATCTAAGTCGTTCCAACAACTTGTCCCCACACCCTTTTGTTTTATTATATACATCTCGACACGATGAATCGAAAAAGTAAATTTTATTTTTTTATTTTTACCCAAATATTTCAAAAAATAACCACTTATTTCTCAAAATAATTCAACTTATTTCACTATGGATCTACATAGAAATCATGCATCACATCTATCATCCATAAACGAATATGCTTATATGCTTGGAATATCAATCAAACCCACGGCAACACATCTTTGACCAATTACTGTACAATGCTTATGCACTATAGTACCTTCATTTTTTGATCGTGTATAAAATACACAATAACCGAGGGGAAAAAAGAAACCAATAAACAGCATCGAGAGAGAGAGAGAGAGAGAGGGGTGGGGGAAGAGTGTCGTTTGCCAACACCATGGCTTCATTCGGTATGCATCCGACCCAACTCGAGTTTTCTCTTATTCTCTCCATGCCTTTGTTCTGTACCTGTTTTGTGTACCTATTCATAAGTGATTTGTAGTTGTTTCTCTTTGAGGCCATTATTTTTGTATGGTGTTTTTACCCTTTTGCTTTCTGGGTTCTGCGTCTGGGATTGTGTTTCTCATATATTTGGTGGTTTCATAATAAATGCAGACTTTGGACCCAATTAACTGCAATACTGCATCATTATAGTTATTGACTTGTTTATGGGTAGAATGATGAGAAATACAATTGGTATTGACTTTCTCAATTTGCCCCTACTTTATGCTTTGAATAACACTTAATGTAGAAAAGGGAGGGTGAAAGAGTAATGTTGCACAACTTTTTATGTTAATGGACATTCATTTTGGGACATCTATAAAAGGAAAGAAGGACCAGCAATTTGGGATGGAGGGAGTACTTATTTATGTGTGGTGTTCCTTGGGTCACATTCAACTACCAGAAAAGAGTACAAGACTTGATGTTGGGTTACTTTTAATCAAAGATGGGTCAGAAATTTTGGTTCTTTGTTCTATTGCTGGAGACGTAGGGCGTTTACTGGTCACTCGGTTCCATTTTGGAGCTGAATCTTCGTTTCTTGGAAAATATATCGCTTGTTAGACAGTGATTACCAAGGCATGCTGCTCATGCCTATGTGAAGGATTATCTCCTTACTTTCGGGAAATTCATTCATCATACTGTTGCACGTTTTTTAACCTTCCATTTGGTGAATAAATCGACATTGTGTTCTGCTTTTTCCCTGCTTGTATTGTTTAGATTTAATGGGTACATTCTCATAGTGATTCACTTAACAGGTGTTGTTGCGTTTATTTTTCTGATTCTCCTTGTTGAGTGTTATGCAAGGCCTCTTTATCCACTCCCTAGCAAAACGGACTATAAAAATAGACAGCCTCT
>BPLS01006696.1:0-10657 GCA_019656275.1 Rhododendron kiyosumense
GGCAGCACCTGTGGATGCCACTCTATTGGCAGCACCTCGTCCCCTTGTTGGGACAGTCAGAAGAGAGCTGAGATCGAGTGGCTGGCGCGCCATTGTACCTGAATCGGGTGCAGATTGATTGTAGCCCGAAGAAGATGATTGGCTCGTAACCCCGAGAGGAATGGGTTGTTCGGGGGCTGCTTGTCTTCTTTCGGACCTCCTGAGTACCACTCGTGTGAGAGGGACACCTTCAGGGAGCAAAACCTCACCTGACTGCCCGGCAAGGGTGACTCTGGATTGTTGTCTCGAACTCCGCGGTGGGGGAGCAGACGAAGTAGAAGCCCCGCTGGTGCTCGGGTTGGCCAATCTTCTGTCAATAAACCCCTTGTATGTGGGGTCGTAGCCCAGTAGGACGTTGGCGTTTCTACCCCAACCAGCTGAAGGGGTACCAGGTTCGCCCCTGTACCTCAGTACTTGATTAATCTCCGCTGTTCGGACGTAGCTAGGCTCTGCTCGGGGCCGTTGGTTAGCGTTGTCCGCTGCAGCAAATGCAAACATAAGTTAAGAACCTGAACGACTACGAGGAGGTAATGAAACAATAAAATTACAAAGCAAGTCAGGAGCATATGTGGGTAACCCCATATGTGGGGACAGTGGAAACCCTCCACTTGACCATCTTCCCCCACTGGTTCGAAGGCTCCAGTGACGTACAGGAAGTCCATCTCGTGGTCACGAGCAGAGTCCGGCATATTAAGCACGAAGCGCTTCTCTGCCTTCCTTACTTTGAAATAGTAGGTGTTGTATTCGGGGTTTAGCACGATGCTATACCACCATTGAATTTCCCAGATTCCCAGTTGGGTTCCTAGGATTCTATTTAAGGCAACTACCCCCATCACTAGCCTGAAGAAGTTTGTTGAAACTTGCATGGGCGTAAGACGGTACCAATTGAGTACACGACGGAGCAATGGATCGAGGGGAAAACGAACTCCACCCTTGACAATCGCTACAATGGGGATACACATCCTATCCCAAGTACCTGCGTCCCTATCTGCTCCTAAGGGGGCAAGTTCGAGGCCCACATTATCAGGAATTTTGTACTTGGTCCTGAAGGCTGACATGGCAACGGGACTGTCACAAAGTTTCCTAAACTTTCCAGGCTTAGGGCCGTTATCGCCCTCGTTCGCCATAGGAATACTAAAGGAATGGAGGGATTTGGAAATGGCACAGAACAAAACCCTAGGGAAATGGGTACGATTGAGAACGGGATCTCAGAACGAAACGCAAGGAGAGAATGAGAATCTTACGGAGTTGTTTGCGACGAGGGCCTGCAATGCAATCACGCTGCAGACGGCGGCGATGACGACGGCGATGAGAAGGACTGTCGCCTGGTTTTAGAGAGAGAAATGGGTTTTGAATCTTTGGTAAAAACCAAAAAGATCCCCCTAAGGGGTTTTAGGAGACAAGAGACGTTTCGTATCCGTTTGGCGCCGTTACAATAAGTAACGAGAAATACGGATTGAACGGGCGCTGTAGCATCGACGTTTGAAAAAACGTCAGTTCAAAATTAATGCAAAGCGTACGTGATACGCCACGTGGAGTCATTGCCCCGAGACGGTATAATGACGAAGCCGTCAAAAAACATCAAAGGGTATTAAACTTGATGGTTGCCCGGGGCTGACGAGTATGGTCCAAAACTGTTATTTCTAGAAAAGCTTCACCCATTGCCCCCGAACAGTGCCAAACGGATGAAGCTGGGGAGCAATTGTAGGGAGGTATTCCCGAACAGATAAGATTAGTCGCCGAACACGTGATGTGTTAGGGACACGTGGCAGACATGATAAGTCTATCGTCGGGCAGTGTGATGAGCAGCGATAGGGACCAGTGACTCGTGAAGTCATCGGTCCAGACAGTCTGTTCGGCGGAGAAAGACAAGAGACATGTGAAGTCACTTGTCCAGGTATGACATGGACCAGTTGCACGTGAGGTCATTGGTCCAGGAAGACTGTTCGGCAAAGAGGAAGCCGAACAGTGGAAGAAGTTGCCCTAAGTCGTGACGTGACAAGAATACTCAGGAATGGTAATATTCCGTAAAAAGATAAGATCCCGAGTATATAGGATCGAGGCAAGAGACCCAACGTGAGTGGGGTGTTCGGATAATTATGGGAAAGAGTCTCATAAAGGTTGAGCTATTATACAGATAAGGGAACGAGAATCCATAAGATATTAGGTTTCCTATACGAGGTAGGAATCCTAAGACAACAGGGGTGCTTGGGCAGCAAGCATCCGTGAATCTATAAATACGAGGTAAACCTGGAGGTAAAGGTACGCAATATTTGGCCATCTCTTATTGTTTTCCTACTAATAATTAGGGTTGTTTACTAGTACGTGATACTAACTTAGGCATCGGAGGGCCTTTGCCACGAGAGGCAAAGGTGCACTCACCCCTTGTCTGTTTTGCAGATTAGGGTTCCGACGAAAAACTAGAGTTCCGGTGTAGAGGCACGTGAAGCCGTTGCAGCTTGGTGCTGTTCAGAGCACTAATTGTTTTCATCCCCCTACAATAATCATCGACAAAAATAACATAATTCTGAAAGCCAAAAATATTATGAACACGCATTGGACCTCAAATATCAGAATGAACTAAGTGAAAAGGACGAGATACGCGACTCTCAACCCTAGGATAAAAAGACACTCTGTGATGTTTACTAAACTCACAAACTTCACAGGGCAAAATATCAACACGACTACATGAAGGTACTAGCCGTTTAAGATTCTGAAGGGATGGATGACCAAGTCAACAATGATGTTGATAGGGTGACACAGAAGATTGAAGGGCAACAGAGTTAGGGTGAACATTGTCGGTAAAGTAATACAAACCACCACGCTCAGTACCATCACCAATTTTTCGCCCCGTCTTAAGATCCTAAAACACACAACCATCAGGAAGAAATGTGACAGAGCAATTTAAAGATTTAGTAAGTTTACTGACAGACATAAGATTTAATGGAAAACGAGGAACGTGCAATATGAAATCCAAAGTCAAAGAAGAAGAAACAGAAACCGAACCCAAACCCAAACCAGTAATATCAGTGGTAGAACCATCGGCTAAAGTAACACGAGAGGGTTTATCAATGGACTGATTGCCAGAAAGAATAGTAGAATTACCAGTCATATGATCAGATGCACCAGAATCAATAACCCAAGGAACAGAAATACAAGAAGTTGCAATGCAAGCACTAGAACTTGTCTGAGATAGCGTAGCAATGGAGGAACTTGTCTGAAGTGACACAAGGCATTGGTACTCCTCCATAGAAATAGTCACCATAGCAGTGGAGCGTGCAACCTGCCTAATATCCTTGAAAGAAGTAAAAGAAGTAACCCGATGAGCCAGAGGAAAACCATGTAGGTCATAGCAATGCTCCACCGTATGATTAGTTCCCCCACAATAAGTACAAAGTCTAGAACCATGAACATGACCAAAACGACCACTGTATCCATAATCACGGCCGCAACCAAGGCCATGGCTAAATGAAGAACCAGAATCACCGGAAGTAGAATCAAAATCAGATTTCATTACAAACATATCACCGTACAATGAGAGGCAACTAATCAACTACCGATAGATTAACCAACCAAATACTCCACCAACAAACGGCCAATAAACAAGAAATAAGGAATTGATTGACTGGCTAACGACCAAGGGCACGACAACGCATGCATCCAACTACTTCAACAAAAACAAAGTGGCCACCGAACAACATAGTCCCAATATCGAGCAACAAACCAAGAGCTCATATGCCAACATAGACCAAATAACTCAACACAATCCAACAACCGAAATCGGACTTCAACATACCCAAACTACCATTTATTGGAGAGGATAAACTGTAAATTGACCAAAAAATCCAAAATCATCGGAACAATTAGTGCATAAGAATAACGGAATAGTACCAAACAGTGATGAACAGTAACAGCGATGAATAGTGCGCGATGAACAGTAACGATGGTGAATAGTGCGCGATGAACAGTACGACGGTGAACAGTACGACGGTGAGCAGTGCCAGCGATGAACAGTACGATAGTGAACAGTACCAGCGATGAACAGTAACGACGGTGAACAATGATTAGGGTTAAGGCAAAGGCTAGGATTAGGATTGCGATTTTAGGGATTTTGTACAGAGGCTAGGGTTTAGGCTAGGATTGTAGGAATTATGTATAAAGGCTAGGATTGTAGGGATTATGTATAGAGGCTAGGGTTTAGGTGGTTTAGGATTAAGGTTAAGATCCCGCTCTGATACCATGTTGTGAGAGAAAGAAGGGAAAAGTGTATAGGGTGTTAATTAACCCTAACACAAGTGAGCTTTATTTATATTATGTGGCTACTAGTTACATAACATAAGCAACCAATGTGGGACTAAGTCCAACTATATTCTAACATAAACTACACATAATATAATATCCAAGAGAAGAGGAAGCCTTACCCAAGAACTACAATTCTGGTGAAATCCTTCCCATGCCGCCACACTATCTACTGGCGCTATTCCTGTTGCAACTCTCTATTGAAAATAAAATAATCTAGGTCTCTCAATACTTATATATGCACGTAACAAAAGGACCCACTCTTCCATTAACCTTAAAATCCTCACACGGATAAATAACTGTACACATCATATAAATTGACATTTAGTATAAAAAAAACACATATTAGAAAAATAGCCCCGATATTATGAAATTTAAAATAGAAGTATTTTATTTTATTGAGAAGTTTGAAAAAGAGAAATGAAAGATTTAATTATTGGGGTCAAAAATATTTTTTTTATACTAAAAAAGTGGGATGCCACACCTGTTGATTCTGAGAATACCCAAGAATAAATGCATCAAACACTTCGTTTATTCTGTAGGATACCAAAAAAATTGGAAGATAAAGAGATACTCTCTCTATTAAAACTCGGTATTATTCAATTTGGGTCAACTCCCTTTTGCACAAGGCTTGCAAACATATTTATAATACTATATACTTGACTCTTAATCTACCCGAGACACAATACATAACCTAGAACTAATCTTTAGACTTCTTTTGCTTTCACAAAGTACAGATACAAAACAACTCTTTGATTGACTCAATTACTCTTTAATTGACTAAATGACTTCAAAGATATTGACTAGAAATCAAATAAGCGCTTAGATTAAACTTGAAATTGATTTGGACTTGATTAGAATCAAAACGTCTTAAAATGCTATGTCGCGCCTCCATTATTTTCCCCGCTCAAACTGGAACAAATACTTGTCAATTGATGGCCTTGTGTGAGGTTGTTTTTGGAGCTATTATTTTTTTGGTTCGATTCTTTTTGCTTTGGTTCATTGGTTGATTACTTGTCAGCCGTGTAACCGTTTGGAGATTGTTGGAGTAAGGTATCAACTTAGTTGGAATGTTCTTCTCTTGTTATGATGACATTTTGTTCTTGTTCCTTTTAATCTCGGTATCAATGGTGGAGGAAGCTTCATACGGACTACCGACCGAATCATGAGCTGGTCGGCCACTAAGGGAAGTGTTGAATTTAGGAGAACGAAATATTGAGAGAATATTATTGTATTACTTGAATGAATTCTTTAAAAAGATACAAAATTCTTTATATACATACAAAGAAGCTAAACTAGTAAAGAAGTTAAACTAGGAAAGAATAAATGTACAATATTCCTATGCTACAATCAAGGATCTTCAGTCAATCAATTAGGCAATCAATCAACCAGATTTTCCTCTAACACTCCCCCTCAAGTTGGAGAGCGAATATCATGAAGTCCCAACTTGCCTCTTAAACATTGATATTGTTCCTTTCTCAAAGGTTTGGTGAAGATGTATGTAAGTTGAGATTTTGACTGAACATAGGACGGGGAATTACTCCAACTTGCAATTTTTCTCGAACAATGTGGCAATCAATCTCTATATGTTTCATGCGTTAGTGAAAAATAGGATTTTTGGCAATGTGGATAACTGCCTGGTTGTCACAAAATAAGGATGCTGGCTGGTTTTGTGGAACTTTGAGATCTTCCAAAATGTGCCGTATTCATGTAATTTTTAAATATGTTGCAGACATGGCTTGATATTCGGCTTCAGCGAAAGAACGAGCCACATTGGTTTGCTTCTTTGATTTCCAAGAAATCAAAGAATTTTCCAGAAATAGACTGAATCCAGTAATTGAACGTCGAGTTGTCTCACAACTCGCCCAATCTGAATCACAATAAGCCTTTAACGCAGGATCATTGAATGAAGGAAAGAATAATCCTTGACTAGGATTCCCTTTAATGAAACGTAAAACTCTTAGAGCAACTTTCTAATGTGGTTTCTGAGGATCCTGCATAAATGGACTTGGGATTTGCATAGAGTATACTAAGTCTAGCCTTGTTACTGTTAGGTAAATCAATCTCCCAACCAATCTTCTGTATTTGGTTGGATCATGTAATGGATCGCCATCGTCGGGATTCAATTTCAAATATGCCTCCATTGGGAAAGAATTAGGACGAGATCCTAATAATCCCACATCATTCAGAATATCCAATGCATATTTCCGTTGGGAAATGAAAATTCCCTTTTTAGATCGGGAGACTTCAATACAGAGGAAATATTTGAGATTGCCAAGATCTTTGATGTGAAATTGTTGCAAGAGGAAGTCTTTGAAAGACTTGATTGCCTGTTCATTATTGCCAGTGACAATAATGTAGTCCACATAAATAAGTACTACAGTAAATGTGTTATTTTCGAACTTGGTAGAGAATAGTTGACCTTTGATTAAGTGAAACCTGCCTTTTGAATAGCACAAGAAAATTTGGCAAATCAATTATCGGAAGCTTGCTTCAAACCATATAATGACTTGTTGAGCTGACATACCATATTCTCCCCTTGTCGGCGAAGACTAGAGGGAAGGTCCATATAGACAACCTCATCAAGATCGCCTTGCAGAAAGGCGTTATGAACATCTATTTAGTGGAGGATCCAATTGCGAGAAGCAACGACCGCTAAGAGACAACGCACAGTGGTCAGCTTTGAGTGGGAGAGAAAGTCTCTAAGTAATCAATGCCTTCAATTTGAGTGTAACCTTTAGCAATGAGGCGGGCCTTGTAACGTTCAATAGACTCGTCTGAATTGTACTTAATCTTGAAGACCCATTTGCAGCCAATGGGCTTATGATCAATAGGTAGAGGAACAAGAGACCAAATATTATTACGAGCAAGGGCATCAAGTTCAGCTTGCATAGCATCCCTCCATTTTGGGTCAAGAATTGCCTGGTCATAGTTAGTGGGCTCATGAATACTAGAAATAGAAGCAAGAAAAGAATACTGGGTAGGAGAAATACGTGAATAAGAGAAAGAGTTAGAAAGAGGGTGCCTTGTGCCTCAGGTTGGACTTGGCAACGGAATGGATGATTGTGGGAAAGCAGTATGGGCAAAGGGCATGTGATAGTCAGCATGCCATGCACATCAGGTGTGAGATCGGGTTGAGTGACGAGGAGCATTAGGTGATGTGGAAGTAGTAAACGGAAAGTAGTGGGCCTGGTAGAATTGGTTGAGTGATTGTGGTGGTAGTGGAATATGGGTAGACTGATTGGTTGGCGGATTGGTGGGGTTGGGTGGAGTAACTGGGGTAGTTGAATTGGTTGGGTAATTGGCTGGTATATCGTGGGTAAGTGGGGTAGTAGAATTGGGTAAAAGTGTGGTGTAGTTGAGGTCAAGTGCAGGTGCAGGTGCAGGTGCAGGAACAGGATGAAAATCAGGAAAAGATGTCCCTTTATAGGGAAAGATATGCTCATGAAAACGGACATCCCTACTTACCAAAAATTTGTGGGAATCGAAATCTAACAATTTGTAACCTTTTTGACCTGTAGGATAGCCCAAAAAAACGCAATGCCTAACACGAGGAGCAAATTTAGAAACAGGTTTGACAATAGTAGCATAACATAAACTTCCAAGAACACGAAGGTGGTCATAAGTGGGTGGATGACCATACAAGCGCTCAAAAGGTGTAATATTATAAAGGAGCCGAGTAGACAATCAATTGATTAAATAAACGGCGGTGGCAACACACTCACCTCAAAAATGAATGGGCATATTAGATTGAAAGAGGAAAGCTCGAGCAACTTGCAATATATGACCATGTTTACGTTCGACAACTCCATTTTGTTGTGGAGTGGAGACGCAAGAGGTCTGAAATTCAACACCTTTAGTTAAAAAAAATTATTGTAGAGAAAGAAATTCACTATCATTGTCACTCCGAAAGATTTTAATATGTGCGTTAAATTGGTTATGAACGAGAGTACAAAAGGATTTAAGTATAGAAGAAGTATCAGATTTATGAGACATAAGAAATTACCATGTACAACGAGCAAAGTCATCCACAATGGTTAAAAAATAACGAGCACCAAAATAGGTTTGATGTCGTTGTGGACCCCAAATATCACAATGGATTAATTGAAAGGGCAAGGTAGAAGAAAAATAATTTAACAGAAATGGTAATCTAGTTTGTTTGGCCAAAGGACAAACATTACAATTTTTTTCAAAAGGAACAAAAATAGAAGAATTGGACTTAGAGATGAGGCAAAGACATACATGTGAAGGGTGGCCAAGGTGATGGTGCCAGGTAGCATTGGGATGGGTACTATGGCAAGCAGTTGATAAGGTTCCATCTGGTGACATGTAATAGAGGCCGCCACTTTGCTTACCCTAGCCAATCATCTTTCCCATAGCCAAGTATTGCAAAACACAGAAATCCGAAAACAAAATCACACAACAGTTTAAGGATTGAGTAATCTTACTGGCAGACAAAATATTTAATCGAAAGGAAGGCACATGGAGAACATATTTTAAAACAACATCTTTGTTGAACAGGAGTGTGCTAGTAGAGTTAATGGGTACGGTGGAACCAGTAGGTAATTTAATGCAAAGTGTGTGGGGCTACTTCGTTTGCGTCAATATATCAAAATATGATCACCCCAACCGTAGGGTAAATACTTCATTTAAAGCATAATAATTCGGAAGACCGGGATCGTACCAAGAGAATAGTTAATACGGCTTGATTGGATTTGTAGATGTAAGCACAGGTTTCCGGCCTTTAAACAGCCAACTTTGTTTTACTTTAAGCGGTGGAAATTAAAAGGCTAAATTAAACAACGAATTAACTAAGATAAAAGGCAGGTTAGGTCTAGGAATTACTAACACCCATGACTCAAGTCAAATCACGTTTCTCACCTGATTGCACGGTTTAAGATACTGAACTAAGGTTCTTAATTCGGAAGATATATGGTTCGATTACCAAGTTAGCTCTAGAATTCATTTAGCAAACACCTCGAGCGATAGAGCTCCAAGCATCATGTGTGGTAAGTAGGCTTGCTCTTACGTACACATGATCAAGGAGGTTAACACCTTAGCAATTTGTCAAACAAAACCGAACTACACATCGATTTTCGAATCAAAGATTCAAACTTTACAACGAGAAAAACAATTTTACTTGAGCCATGAGGTGCTAATCACCCCATGACCTAATCTTGGAAAACTACTCACTCATATCTAGAGAGATAAGAGTGATGAACACCCAATATTGTAGATATTTGGTGCGACTAGTCCCGTTTATGTTATTTTAACTTGCGTTTATTTAGTTTTTATAGTGATATTGCACACAAGGTAGGTTTTTGTGTGTTTCGGTAATTTGTATAAATAAGGCGCGTTTGAACGCCAAGGAATGCTCCGGATGCAACCAAGTACTTAAGGCCATGTGCCACCCCGTTGTGGTGCCCGAAGAGTCATGAAGAGATGGTTTGGAGGTTGCTCGGGTCGCCCAAGGGTCAAGGGAATTGAAGGAGATGTGAGGATTTTCCCAAAAATATTCATTTTTCGACCAGCTGATGGTAGAATTGTCATATCTTTTGATGTACAAATTACTTTTGACCCAAACCACTTGTGTTAGAAAGTAGACTCGACGAGCTTTCCAACGATCGAAGGAACACTCCAATTTGAGTTCGGGAATGTCTGGAGCGAGCCCACGAAGTTCAACAAAAATCTACCATAACGTGGTATCGATACAAGCATTTTTGTTGTATCGATAGGATAAGGAAACAGAGAGATTGGAAGAAGTGCCGTAGTAGCACGGTATCGATACAAGCATTTTGGCCGTATCGATACGGTGGTCTTTTTCTACAGATTTTTGCTACTTTTTGGACTTTCCAATTATGGAATACTTTATACTTTTAGTATATTTCTAGATATTCGTGGAGAGAGAAGTGGACATGTATAAATACCCTTCTCTCCACTTTATCTCATTAAGTAGATATTTATGCTTTAAATCTTTCAGTTTCCTAGAACTCCATAGTTGTTTCTCTCAAGCTTTCTAGCTATTTTCTTCAAGAATTCCTTAAGGTAATCGCCGTATGTTATTTTCTCATTTGTTAATGTTGTAGCTACGGACTAGATTCTCCTTAATATCAAGTTTATTTTTGTTTTCGTCGGTTAAATATGTTAATCTTTCTAGTATGGTTAAGTAGTTTCTTGGCTAAGTCTCGGGTTAATATTTCCCAATGACTTAGATGGTTATTTAGTTCTCAAACCTTTAGGCTTAAAATCATGATTTTTAGAATTGAACTAAACTAGCCATTTCAGTCTAAGCGAGGGGTGTTAACTCCTTGCTATGTCG
>BPLS01006698.1:0-17211 GCA_019656275.1 Rhododendron kiyosumense
CTCTCTCTCTCTCTCTCTCTCTCTCTCTCTATATATATATATATATATATACACACACACACATAAATACATAGTATTTCTTATCCACTAATTCACCTTTTTTGGGTTCTTTTTCTAAATGAATCAAGTAATTAATAATATAACTTCTTTTAACAAATTTTCTTATTCCCGATATCGAATTTTAATATCCCCATACACATCATAATATTAATCCATCAATTTCTCACAATGATCAATCAATTGACGAATAATATCATTTCCATGCCTTACCCTACTAACTTTCTACCACAGATAGGACTAAATATTAATGAAAACAGGGCTAAACAGTAATTAAGAAATTAAAAATAGGTCATCATCTTCATCAGAAAATTAAGCTTTAGCCCTAAACTCCATTATAATGCCGATTAAGCTACGGGTTTTTGGAATACTACCTGAAATGCGAATTAAAGCCCGAAAGAGTGTTGCACTAGGGCCAGAGAACGATGTGGTGGCTTCAAAAACTGAAGGCGGCATCTGGCGGCACTCCGTCGGGGCCGTTTGGCGGAAAAGTTGGTCACCGTGGTGATGGCGACCGAGGGAGGTGGTGCAGGGTGCGGCGGTTATGGTGGTGGAGGCAAGAGGTGGCGGAGGTTTGGGAGTGATGGCGGAGCTCGGCGGTGAAGAGCTCGGCTGGAGGAGGAGGTGGTGATTGTGAGTTTGGCTGGGGGTGAGGTGGAGATGATGTGCGGTGGTGGTGGCTGCTACGGTTGGGAGGAGATGGAGATCGGGTGGTGGTGGCAATGGAGGTCGGCTGCCCTCTCTCTCTCTCTCTCTGCCGAAGTGAGCTGGGAACAAAGAAGAATAAATGCGAGAGGGGATATAAGAGTGGGTTGGGTTTTGCATGGGGAATATTAACCATGGAGAACTATGAGGTGTCGAGTTGGGAGGGAATTAAGGAGTAAAATGGGGGCTTTTGTCTCTCCTCTCTCAGCCGAATTTTTTAATGATGGGAAAAGGTTTGTTCTAGAATAACACACGCACACACTAGTAAAATCACTCGCCGGGTATGCGTGCATACAATCGATTACGGAATAAAATTGGTATGATGACACAAATAATTATTTTAAGAAAAATAATATTAACAAAACAAAACAAAATATTTATTTTTGGTTTAAAAAAAATTGGGTCTTTACAGGTAGTGTCAACTATCGTTGGGACGAGTAACCTTATTGCAAGAGCGGCTTCGTTTCACATCAACGGGGTCAACCCCACGGTGGGTAGCCTTAACCCTATTCCACCTCCTTCGCCAGAGCTCCCGGTGAGTATGGCAGAGGAGTTACTGTGATTAAGGATGCAGGTACAAGAGCTCCAAGAGCACCAGGGGGTCCCTCCCGTCTTTAGGTCTAGGGAACAGGTTGAATGAAGAATGCGGTCCACCCGTCCCAAATGGTCAACACTGCTAGGGCCTCCGCCTTTACAAGGTTCGACCTACTGTGTCGCCTAGACGCCAATGGACGCATTCATTTGGAGTCTAGACACCGAATGGCTTCTCACAGCGAACTGTCCAGCGATGGCTACACTTGTCGAACATTACTACCTAAGATAAGCACCACGGTCTTGACCGCTCGGACGAGGGGATCTAAGGATGGGCGAACATCGACCGAGGTGGCTCGTTGGATCGGCGATAGGAGGAATGTTGGAGAAAATTCCCACGACGATCCATCTCACTAGGTCTCATGACCGCCGGAATGATCGTTACGCAGCCAGGTCTACGGATCGGCAGAATGAAGACCGCGGGAAAGGAGTGAGAACTCATACCCAACAGCATTCACCGGGTCACTCCGCACGTCATTCCTGACAGAACTCACCGAGGCACTCTATGGGACTATCCCAAGTGCACAAGGAGGACAGCCAGGGGCTGCTCCCTGAGGAAAGGTGCGAAGTCAGTAGCAGAGATGGAGCTTTGACTGTGGTGAACATCCGAATTGGTGAGAGAACCACCTACCAAGTGGCACAATAGCACATGGTCTCCCCACCAAGGAAGGAAGATCTAAATCCAATGTCAGGGTCCAAGAAACGGCACTCACCTAAGCAGAGTGTCGGGGGTCGAGGACCCTGAATGCCGTTCTCCGATAAGCATTCAAGGGATGCTATCCCCGAGACGTACGTTGCACCTTCGGTAGTCATTGCGTCTCAGGTCACAGTTGTAACCACAGTCGAGAAAATAGGGTCACCTTTCTCCAGAGCCATAACGGAAGAGGTCCCTTCTTCCAACTTCAAGGTCTTGAAGTTCAATACCTATGATCCAAGGTTGGATGTTCCGACCCATGAACAACAGTTCAGGTTGATGTCTACACTCTATGGACTTAGCGAGGCCATGATGTCTCCTTAATCTTGCTAGATGCTGCCATGCTGTGGTACACCCAGCTCAAATCCGGGTTGATCAATAGCTTCGGTGAGTTGGAGCGTTCGTTCACATCTTAGTTTATCGCGAGCAATTGGCAGTCAAAGACTATTGAAGCTTTGACGGACTTAATGCAGAAGGTCGGCAAGTCATTGAAAGACTACTCTCGGATCGCTTCTACAATGTCTATAACTTGGTCGAGAGCTGTGACCAGAAGACTGCCACCATATCTTTTAAGCGCGGTTTTCATCAAACTTCTGATCTCTCCAAGGAGTTGATTCTCCGACCGCCAAGTGACATGTAGGACTTAATACACACCGTTGCCCATTATATCGAACTCGAGGAATATATCAGGGGCTCCAGTGTTGCAGAGGTTGCCGACTCGACTAAACTGGCGGCGAAGGAAGTAAAGAAGCAATTCAATACTGTTGCCAAAAAGGAAGGCACCGGCGGTGACAGCAATAAGGGAGGTAGCAAGACGTGGGACCAACCACTGAGCGATGGATGGGACCATTTTGCCATTACCACCTATTTCAAAGAGCCCATTTTTCGTATGCTCTGCGAGTGCGGACGGCTGCCTGGATTCCAATGACCAACAGGAGCAGCAGAAAAATTAAGGACCGCAGATGGGCATGAGCCGAACCAGCGAGTGTTCTGCTCATTCCATAATGAACAGGGCCATTATATGACAGCATGTCAGCCATACAAACTCTATCTTGAAGAGCTTGTCCAACAAGGGAGGATGAACCAATGGATCGACCGGACCAAGTCGCCGGATGTAGGGGTCCAAGCGTGGGCTCGGGCCTGGGTCCTAAATGGCGTTGTATAATGTATACATGGTCCAATGGGTCAAAACTAGGCCAATGAGCTCCATAGTGAACGATATCGACTTTCTCCTTCCGAGGTGATGGTGATACAGCCATCTTCGAAATGCAAAATGGATGCTCGTCACATGTGGGAGATCATGTTCACCGAGCAGGACATGGAGGGGGTGTTTTTTTCCCACAACGATGCTTTGGTCCTCTCAATACCCATCCACCAGAAGATGGTTTGGCGAGTGTTGGTCGATCAAGGCAACTCAACGGAGATTCTATACTACTCAGCGTTCAAGGCCTTTGGCTTTTCCAAGGATCAATTGTCTCCGGTGGATGCCCTTCTAGTTGGCTTTACTGGGATTCCGGTCTACCCGATCGGCAAGATAGTACTCCCGATTTTTGTCGGTTCGATACAGCTGGATGTAGAGTTTATTGTGGTCTACTCGCCGAGCCCCTACAATGCCATCCTGGGTCGCAACTAGTTGCACGACATGAAGGCTGTCGCATCCACACTCCACCAATGTGTCCGATTCATCGGCGAGTCTGGTTAGTAGAGAACCATTATGGGAGATCAAATGGCTTCCAAAAAGTGCTTTGTTAATGGATTAAGGCTAGATGAAGAAAGTTCAATGAATTGAGGTCCCCAAATTGCCGGACGACAGCGTGCCCGGCAAAGCCATGAAGGAAGCAATACGGGAGCCGGACGAGGTTGGCATTCCCGCCACTGATGATAAGCACCCGGAAATGTAATGAAAGGGTGCGCTAGTGTCTAGGTTTTGTTCAATTTATTTGTTAATTAGTCGTTTTTGATTGTGTTTGCTCGTAGAGTTTGTTTGGGTCGTTTTGTAGGAGAAGTGCCAAATAAGGAGCTTTTGTGGCCTAAGGCGTAGCCAAGCTGTAGCCAAAGCAGAGCCAAGCCTAGGGCGTGATCCAGCCTAGGCAGAAGCAGAACAGGCCGGGCAAAGGCGTGGCCAAGTCATAGCCAAGCCGTGGCCAAGGCAACTCAAGGCGTGGCCAAGCTATGGCCAAGGCAAGACAAAGGTGTGGCCAAGGCAGGGAGAATACAAGGTTCAGAACTGATAAGAGCTCGCTACCGATTGGAAGGAATTAATTCGATCGGTACCGAGATGCTTAGCGACCAGCCTTAACTGCCTCGCTACCGATTGGAGGCAAAATGTTCGATCGGTACCGAGATGCTTAGCAACCGGCCTTAATTGCTTCGCTATCGATTGGAAGAAATAAGTTCAATCGGTACCGAGAGCTTAACTCAGTAATGTAAGGCTGCTTCAATCGGTACCGAAGGGCTTAGCGGAGCATCTTCAGAGCATATTCTGAGCGGGGAATAAAAGGAATGATGTAATGAGATCCAAAACGAGTAGCATAGGACGTTTTGGAGATAATTCTAGATCTAGGATAGATTTGCTTGCATCTTAATAGTGTTCTTGAGTGTTCTTAAATTTTCAACTTTGAATATTTCAATTTCTGCCTTTAATTGTTAGTTTTTGATATTTTTGCCTTAATTAAAGTTGTTACTCTTCTTCTGATCTATCGTTTGATCCATTTTATTTCTAGTCTTGTCTTTTCAATTATGCTTAGTCAATTTTTGCTTGCTCTTATCTTCGTAGATATGCGTGAGTAGTTTCAAGGGTTGGGTCATGGGATGATTTGCATCCCGTGGCTTGGGCGAAAATTGCGTTTTCTCACCAATAATGCTTTAATTTCTAGATTTGAAAATTAATGTGGGGTTCGGATTCATTTGGGGAATTACCGAGGTGTTAACCTCTTTGATCATGTGTAGGTAGGAGCTTCGCCTACCTACCACACATGATGCTTAAAGTTCTGTCGCTTGAGGGGTTTACCAAATGAGTTTTAGAGCTAGCTTGATAATCGAATCTCTTTTTCCCGATTTGGGTACCTACAATTGTGTATTTTAAATCGCGTGAATTGGTGAAAAAATGTGATTTAGCCCAAGTCATGAGTGCTAGGATTCCTAGACCTAACCTATCTTTTTCCTAGTTAATTCGTTCTTAATTTAGCCATTTTAATTCCACCGTTCAAAGTAAAACCAAGTTGACTGGCTAAAAGTCGAAATCCTTGCATCTACAAATCCGAGGCGAGCCATAAACTAATTCCCTTGGGTACGATCCCGGACTTCTCCGGATTATTTTGCTTCATCGATATTCAAACCCTACGTTTGGGGTAATATTCTTCAACACGGAAGTAATCGAAGCAACTGACAAAGCTATTGAGGATTTGGTCTAGGTTTCGGCCAATGAAGACGGTTCTTGGTTCTTCCTGGTTGGCTGAGAGCTCGACGCGTGACTAGTTGGTCCAATTCCTCAAAGACAACATCGAGGTGTTTGCTTGGACCCTGTACGAAATGTCGAGCATTAGCCCCAACGTGATCAACCATTCATTACACGTGGACCTGGCAAGGTGACCCATAATGTAGAAGCCTCGTCGCGCCTCGGCGACCCACGCCAAGGCCATGAATGATGAAGTGGAGCACTTTATTGAGGTCGACGCAATACATGA
Source organism: Rhododendron kiyosumense (assembly GCA_019656275.1). Lineage (NCBI taxonomy): Eukaryota > Viridiplantae > Streptophyta > Magnoliopsida > Ericales > Ericaceae > Rhododendron > Rhododendron kiyosumense. Next base: position 5,734 of record BPLS01006698.1, read on the forward strand.
AGTTCAATACCTGACCTGGTTGGCCAATCTGGTAGTGGTAAAGAAGAAGAATGACAAGTGATAGGTTTGCATCGATTTCACCGATCTAAACGATGCATGCCCCAAGGACTGTTTTCCCTATCTTTGGATCAACCAATTGGTTGACGTCATAGCCGAGCATGAACGGCTCAATTTCATGGACGCTAACCAGGGCTACCACCAGATAGCCATGGATGAGAAGGACCAAGAGAAGACAACCTTCATAACCTCCAGGGGGAGTTACTGTTGTCGAGTAATGCCCTTTGGGTTGAAGAACGTCGGGGCCACTTTCCAGCGTATGGTCGCCATACTATTTAAGAGGCAGATCGGCCGGATCATGGAGGCTTACATAGACGATATGGTTGCTAAGAGTCAAAACGCGGCGGATCATTTACTTCATCTCGGTGAGATATTAGCCTTAAGCTCAATGTAGAGAACTACACCTTTGGCGTCAGGTTCGGCAAGTTCCTCGACCATTTGGTCACTCGTCGAGGGATTGAAGTTAATCCGAACCAAATTAGGGCCATTCAAGACCTCTGTGCTTCATCCACAGTGTAGAAGTTCAGTGGATCACCGGCATGGCGGTAGCTCTTAGTCACGGCTAAAAGGAAGCTCTTACCGTACTTTCAAAGCCATACCATTGTTGTCATCACTACCCATTGAAAGCCATCCTTTGCAAGGCGGATTTGTCGAATCGGATCTGCAAATGGTCCTTAGAGTTGGCTAACTTTAACATTCAATACCAGCCTCGAACGGCCATCAAGGGCCAGGTATTGGTTGACTTTGTCACCAAGCTAACACTAGGCCAGGTGGAGGGCATGAACTCCAGCGACCCCTCGTCACATAGTGAACTAGCCATGCTAGCTTTCGGACCCCGGTTGAGCCACCTAGCGCACGCTGAGTTTATTACTAAGCGTCCTATCCCCACTCACCGGTCGAAGCTTTTTACTGGGCATGCTTGGCGGCTTCATGTCAATGGGGCATCTAATAACCATGGGCCTAGTGCTGGGATAGTGTTGGTTTCACCGAGTGGGACCTTGCATGAACATGCTCTTAGCATTGGTTTTCCTGATTCCAACAATGCGGCTGAGTACGAGGCCGTGATTGCTAGGCTTCACCTTGCCCAGCATATGAGTGCGATGAGGTCTAAGTTTACAGCAACTCTCAGCTTGTTGTGAACCAACTCAACGACGATTATGAAGCCAAGGATGCGCGCATGAATAAGTAAATGAGCCAGGTTATTGCTCTGATCGGTTCTTTTAAGAACATGGTTTTTATCATATTGGCAGAGATTTTAACTCGCCCGTTGACGCTCTGGCTAGCCTTGGAGCAGTCTGTGCTGTGCATGATGGTAGTCGACCTTTGTGAGGTTCCTTCACCGAGCTTTGAGCCAGGCCTACGGGAGGCCATAGACATTCATTTGGCACTAAACTGGATGGATCCTTTTATCTCCTATTACAAGCATGCCACCCTTCCTACTAATCGCAAGGAGGCTAACAAGATTCGCTGCCAATCTGCCTCATATTTCCTCGATCCCTCCAGCATCTTGTACTGTTGGTCTTACATGGGTCCCGACCTTCATGAGGTTCATGAATAGGAGGTGTTAGGCATCCTTACAGAACTCCATGGTGGGACTGCTTGTTGTCACATCGGCGGCAGATCCTTGGCTGACCGTGCCCTTTCTCAAGGTTACTAGTGGAAGAAGATGGTGCACTCTGCTATTGAGTTTGCAAAGTGGTGCGAGCCGTGCCAAAAACACTCTCCGTTTCTCCACCAACTGACCCTGCCCTTGTAGTCAATCTCCAGTCCTTGGCCCTTCGCCTAATGGGGGGTTGATATCATTGGAAAGTTACCTAAAGCCCCTGGCTGTTTCTCACACCTTATTATGGCCACTAATTACTATACCAAGTGGGTGAAGGCCAAGGCGCTCATTACGATCACGGCCATCGACGTGGAGAGCTTTCTTTGGAAGCAAATCTTCACTCGGTTTAGCATGTCATATGCCATCGTGTCTGACAATGGCACCCAATTTGTGGCCGACGCCATCAAAGCCATTTATAAGAAACGCAATATTCAAATGAAGACGGACTCCGTTTCCTATCCTCAGGGGAACGGGCAAGCTAAAGCTGCCAAAAAGTCAATTTCCGTCGGTCTAAAGCGATGACTTACCAATAAATGCGGCAATGGGCGGCCAAGTTGCTCGATGTGCTGTGCGGCTGTCACACTTTACCACGGCATAGCACCGGCTGGACCCCTTACTCTATGGCATTTGGCGTTGAGGCCATGCTCCCGATAGCGATTACGCGCCCTACAGCTCAAATCGCTACTTTTGACGTCCCGATGAATGATGCCATGTTGGCTGCTGAGGCAGATCGCATTGATGATCTCCGAGACGACACCCATGTTAAGTACGCTGCATATCAACAACAGTTGGCTCGGGGCTATAACAAGAATGTGCGGACCCGGCCTTTCAACATGGACGATCTTGTCCTTCGGCAGGTGGTCCAGAAGAAAGACTTGAAGAAATTTTTGCCCAAGTGGGAGGGCCTATTTCGAGTTGTTAAAAAGGTGGGCTATGGTTCTTATGACCTCTCCAAGATGGATGGCTCAGCTATTCTTAACCACTGGAATGCACAACGGCTTAGGAAGTTTTATGCTTAACTTTTTTTGAACTTTTCCTTTTATGCTTTCGGCTTCTTGTGTAAAGCTTTGTGCAGCTCTTTTGTTTCAATATAGTTCTCTACTTGTTTGGCTATTTTCTGCTTTTTATTTTTGCTTGTTACCCTCGGTGGGATTCTTATGCTCATTCTCTTAAATCCTCATGTTAAGACCTGAAGGGCTCTAGGGCACGCTCTTTTAATGCCTATTCGGAGGAATGGGAGATGCCATATTCTGAAGGGGGCATGCCAGCTTTTGCATCTACTTTTGCTTCGGCAGAACCATATGCCGCTTTGGTAGGTATCTGCCGATGTAGGGGCTGGGTAAGGCAACAGCTGGGGCTATTATAATATTGAACCAACCATGTGCATGAAGTGCAGAAACATAGAACAAGTGAAACGAAGGTAAACTTCTTTTTCCATCCGAAGGGCCTTTGAAAGCACCCCATTCAAAACAAACTTACAATCACTCAGCAGTGGGAAACTATTCTATGCCAGCCCTAAGTAAAAAAAATAGGAAATAAAAAAAATACAAAGACGGAAGAATATCTAAGCTTCGGCAATGTCGTCTTTGCTGGCGCAGGGGTCCGGCTGCTTGGAGGGAACCAAGTGACTCGGCAGTTGCACAGCGGGCACCATCGGATGTTTTCTTCAGTGATAGACCTTAGGGACCTTGGCGTAGTCTAGCTCGACGTGGTACCTAAGGAGGAAAGAGCTGTTGTGGGTGTCCTCAACCCCCTTTATCTCCTCCTCCTTGAAGGCCTTTTTGACCAGGCCCTCCACGTACTTCTTATAGTGTTCCTCGGCCTCATTGTATCTAGCGTCGACGGCCTCTTCAAGCAGCTTCAGCAGATCCCCCTCTGAGCATTTCTTCTCTTTCAGCTGCTGATTCCTCTCTTCCTTGAGGTTTTGGACCTCAGTCAGCAGCCGATCCCTCTTCGCCAACCTTTCTGCCACTTCAGCAACGAATCACTTTAGCTTCATGCCTCATCGGCGCTCGCTTTTGCCTCTTCCCTCTTGATTTTTAGTTCCCCCTTGAGTGATCTTCTTGTCTTGAGGAAGGAGTCCATACCACTGTAGGCCCGGCTGGCACGCTGCCCGGCTTGTAATAGGATACCTAGTCAGCATTTGGAAAGAAGAAATTGTAAAGTGATGAAGTGATGAAGATATACCTTTGCAATGAGGAGGCACAGCTCGGCCATGTTGTGAGCCTTCCCCTCCGGTAGATTTTCCATATCTTTGGGGAGGGCTACCACCTTGAGTAGGGTCATGGCCAGAAGAGGATTCCCCGCTAGGCTATCGACAGCAGTTATCACATGCCCATTTGGGTATACGAAGGCCGACTCAAAGAGCACTGTGGATCCTTAAGGCTCGGTGATATTAGCCACGGTGTGGCTTGCCCCAATGATCTCCACATCATCCTCAGCGGTCTTGGCCCTTTTCTCAACCCTTTGATCTGCCCCATCACCGATTGTGTTGTTCAGTCTTCAGCGGATGGAGCGGGGCGGTTGGGTGGTGATGGTGGTAGGGGGCTGAACCAACTACTCCTTATGCTGCTTTGGGGGTTATTGTCGTCGGGTGTTAGGCAGATTGGAGGTGGAGAGGTTTTGGGCTATGAACTATTCCTAGAGTGCCTCCCCAGCGATGCTGGAAAGATCCACTGGCTTCCTTACCATCTTGCTCTTATCTTTGTGATGAGCGAAGCTGTGGTAGGTGGGTTCATAGCCGAGCAAGGTATGTGCGTCCCGATTGGCACACCAAAGGAGAGGGATCAAGTTCGCCCACCTGCCGATGACATAAAGTCCCTTGTTCAGCGTGGAGCAATCTACACGTTGAGAAGAGTTAGTACGATGCAACATTTGTATGAATTGAAGCAAATGTAAAGAAAAGACAAGACACAAGAAGTAATACTAGGGGCTTCCCCATAGTCGGGGAACCCCCGCGCTCAGGGGATGTTATAGGGCCTCTCTATTGCCGTGCCAGTCCTGGTGGGAAAGGGAATGTCCAATAGATGGTTTATCGGACCCCATTCGAAGTTGCTGGACACCCTCACTAGAACATTCCCCCACTTCTCCGTGTTGTAGAGATGATCCACGAGATGGTCGAACCACTGTCGTGTGGTCAAATAGTACTTGTCATATGTTGGGTTCCTTAATACCATAAACATCATCAAGTCACCTAAGGTGAAAGGCTGGTTGTTTAGCCTGGCCAACCTCATTGCCGAGCAGAAGATGTGCCAAGTGTTCATCGAGACCTGGATCGGTGCGGGGTTGTATGACTCAAGGAAGTATCAGAGGAATGGGCTCATTGGAAACCTTACCCCCCCTCGGTAATGGCGTATAATGGGAGGATGATGAAGTCAGCGTCGAAGGTGATTTATCACTGGTCACCCTCTCCACAAGGACGTCATCTGGGATCTCGTACTTCACCACAAATTCGTCTGTGAAGCCCCCTAGACCATCGCCGTAAAGGTGGTTGTACGGTATGGATCAAAGGTTGGTTGGCAACGGGGGAATGAGGTTGATGTCCTTCAGAGGTTTTGGCGGAGCCTCTGCCCCACCTACATTGGGCGCATTCGGTAGTGGCCCCGCCGATGTAGATGTGTTGGCTTGGGCTCTGGCTGGTGTGCGCTCAGTTTGTTCCTCCTTTTCTTATTCGGCGCCATGTGGGCTCGACTTGATGACTTCATCTAAAGAATCGCTTCGACCATAAAGGATATCCGTGGAAGCCCTGTCATCCACTTTAAGGGGAATGTGGATGCCCGGGATGACATGTAGCTCGGCTTGCTGGGCGAAATTGCATGAGCTTTTGTCAAAGTTCACATTGCCCATCCGATAACCCCTACAGAGGTTCTGGATAGTTTTCTTGGAGGTCTGGGTACGCATCGGCATTTACCCTTGGCCAGCCGGAGCTAGGAAAGTCCACCATGCTAAAGACCTAAACAAAAGGGAAGAATGACGAAAGTCAAAATCCTACTTCAGCACGATCGCTTTTGTGTGCGTTCCTCCTAAGGAGAGCTATTGCCTTCCGCCGGGGGATATCCAGCAAGGTCTTCCTTGGCGGAGGGCACGAGGCCTTATTGATGAAGGTTCCCTACGTTAGATCGTGGCAAAAATTGAAGATCCACCGCTGGGCTACAGAGGAGGATCGCCATTGTTGGCAATCCAAGTGGCAGACCACGGCCAAAAGCGACCGTAGGGACTCAGGTGGAACTGTTCAAATTCATGGTCTTGTGTAAAAATGAGCCATAAGAGGTGTGCTCTGTGACAAGCAAGAAACGAAGCAGTAAAGAGATCGGAGTTACCTAAAAGTGCTAAAGTCGAACGACAATGAGCAATGGTGTGACGGGGGACTCTGGAGAGCAATGGAGGCGAAAGTAGAAGTTGCAGAGTAAAAGAGCGAAAAAGCAAAGAGTGTTTCGCTCTCGCTCCCTTCCTTTATATAATGGACGAGGGGAGAGGGGGGAAACCTAGGGGTCATGCACCGAAACCGAAGCGACGTGACCCTGTCCACTCTCAGAGCGCCCCATGGAAAGCTTGTATCTATCCGTACTCACGGCGCACCCCCCCCTCCTTTCTGGCACGTGGTGCTCTACGCCGATTCAGATTCACGCCAAACCGTTCGATCTCTAAGCCCCAGTCCCATCAGCCCCCACTACAGCAAGTATCATCATTCCTTCGAATTCAAAATGCCTTTTTGTTCCTCATGAAGGCCCGGCAGCTACCGCTCGACGTACCTACCACAGGGTGTACCCTTAGAAAAACATTGGTTCGGCTAAGACATTACCGAGATGGCCTGGGGGGGACCACTTGTTCACTCCTCCCATCTTTTGTCCATGGGTGGAAGAAGTTGAGGGGTTATTGTGGTGGGCATGGCTTGGCGAAGCAACCTGGGTGATGGCCGTGTCACGCTGATGCCTAGTCAGACTCGTGGACTTAAGAGTTGGATGGACTGGCGGTGTATAGTGTTCAATATGCCTCTGCCGGACCTGTCTCGCCAGGCCAAGTTCGTTCATCAGTGGAGGAACCACGGACCTTGATATTGGTTAGTCAGTTATATCTTTTTGTTTGGCAGCATCCTGCCAGACCAATTGGTAACTCAATAGAAGCCTGAGCACCAAACACAGCCGGGCTATATCGATCAGCAGAACCGTCAACCACCGAGCCACCCCTGCTCCCTAACTTGCAGAGGAAGTCAGGTAGAGTCGAGTAGGTGTGGCAAGTACTGGCGTGACATCGTTTCTCCTATTTAACGAACTGATTACAGAACTTGTGACAAGGCTTTGATTGAGGGCCTAATTTTGCAAACCAAGTGGGAACCAATCACCGAGCGCTTGGTGTATACGTGTGGGTTGGGCTCCAAGTTACCTTTGCCTATAAAAGGAGTATTCAACCTTCAAAATAAGGTGATTGATTCTCTCTCTAAAACCCTAAATACAACCTAAAAAGCTTATCTTCCCTCTTTTTAACTTGACTGTGGGAGTGCCTATCCTGGGCTCCCCACGATCCGGGTTGGCACTAACGCGGGTGCTAAGGGTGCAGGTCTCAACCACGCTCAAGATACACCAACCTAGCCACCATTCAAGAGGGTTCAACTGGAGAAAGCGTTGCGGTTCAAACACATCTCACAGCGTCCAGCCATTTTGGGCTACAACGCATCTTCTTCGGCCAACGTACAACCTCTCTCCCATCTCAGCGTCCAACTGTTTCTTTCTTCACCGACGGCAACTGCTACAATTGTTGATGTCTCCGGCGAATTCGATTGTCTCACAACCTAGCAAATGGAGTTCAAAATTTTTCGATTAGGTAAGATTTCAATTTTTTTAGGGTTTTCAAGATGAGAATTTTCTGCGATTGGATTTGGAGAATTTTTTGGGTGGTTAGATAAAGGATCAACCACCACCCTGCTTCACCAACGACAGGGCTAATCCACCCAAAGGTGGATTTGTAATCCCATCTCGCCAAATCCGGGTATGCTTTTGCCCTCCCAAGCACCAGAGATGAGGAGAAGTTAGAGATGTAATCTGGGCGCTTCACAAATCCGGCTTCATATCCAGCATCCAAACAGGCCGTTAGCAAGAAGCAAACCACTAATTCTTAGGTTTTAACCACTAAGCCAACCTCTTATGGTGATATAATCTGTTCGTCCTCAATTATTTGTCCATGTCCATTTTTTTTTGGTCCCGAAATATTGTCGCACTTCTAAATTACAGTACATACCCAAGTTTTTTTTTTTTATCGGAAAAATAAAACTAGACAGGCGGGGACATCAAAACCAAATGTTAAATGAGAGAGAGAAAGGAAGAAAGAAAAAGGCAAAATAAAGAAACCACCCAAAATCAATCCGCACTTCCATTGTCTCCCCTAGAGCCAGTCTGAATTAAAGTACATTATAAAAGTTGAATTGCGAGAATCATTACAGTAAGGAAATATTAACGGTATTGATAGTTATGTGCGTACTTCTCTAAATGGACGATTGGGTGAGGGAGGAGTACATGGTAGCGAAAGGAATCTTTTGAAATCGGGATACGCATTGCATATTATTTTCCGAATCGTATCGGAATATATACTGTGTAACGTAAGATACATCAACAAAACCTAATTTACAATTAAAAATTAGTTATACCTAATTATAAGATAAAAATCTGTTGTATATATGAAACATAAGTATTTCATATATGAAAAATTTTGGAATGAAAAATTTCAAATCTCTTAAGTGGGGTCTATAACATTGAGATTTTCTTGTGTCTTGCTCAAGTGGTGAGAAGAAGAGTCTTATCCGGATAAAAAGAAAAACAGAAAAAAAATAGTTATTTGATTTATGCAAAACATGATCGAAATATATTTTTTCTTCTATTCAAGCTCTAATAGATTGAGTTTTGGTTTTGTTTAAGGTTAAATGGAACGCATTTGAGGTTCTAGTTTGTAAATTATGGTATGACATTTTTCCGATAAATAATCGTAAGATATGTAACCCTAGCCGACCTTATCTCTCTCAACCCTAGCCACCACATGCAACTCCTCTTCTCCCTTCCCCTCACCCCATGAGTTCCATATCCATGTGCGGCGACGGAAGGAGAAGGCCATGGTACTATTCCGACTCCCTTTCTTTGTTATTTTTTTCCATCTCTCTAGATAAATGACTCGTCGGCTGATCTGTGAGAGTTTTATCTCTAGTTTTACAAGAGTTGTTAGTTTCATCTTTGGATGAATTTTGTCTACAGATCAAGTTCTCTAAATCGAGATTACTTCACAACGATATATGCATGTGCTCCAGTGTTCTATCTATACACGATATCTTTGGTAGGGCAACTCATGGCGGCTTGGTAGATCTATAGTTTTTGGAAGTTCATTCATGCATTCATACTTGGTTGGAGTGTATATATCTGATCGTCTGGGTATTTGGTGTCTTTTGTCCTTAACTTTGTACTTTTCTCGTTTGAGACTCCTAATTAAATGTTAGGTAGTTTAAAAGTATCGCTGTTGCGTCAGGCTTGGGTTAATTAGGATGAAAGACATCGATTACCTTGTGATTTATTCGTTTTGTATTTGTTAAACGATTAGTTTGGCTTTATCCAAGTTCTTTGTAATGATTTCTGTTTTGTAAGTGCCACTAGGCGTTTATCAATACAATCTTCTCACTTTTGAAAAAAAAAAATCGTAACATATGTATCTAATTGGAATACCCCTACCAAACTCTATCTATCACTATGTGCTTCTTCGATCCAATCGCTCCTTAGCAAAATTTTGATGTGCGTTTTGCAAATATAAATGAAGATATGTCATCGTAATGTAAGATTTTTATGCAAAAGATATATGGTGGAATACGTATATAGCATTTTTGGACAGAGACAATACCGATCGTAGGATATATATTTTGTATCATAGAATTTTAATATATAGGTAAGAACTATATATTTATTTACATTTATAAAAATGTTGCAGCACACACAGCAATACTTAGCAAAGTTCAGACGAAGCGATAATGCGATTATTTTTATTTTTTGACTCAGTAGTACTAGAATTAAGGCTTGAAGATGAACACATAATTAACTACCAATACGCGACATAGAGAGAGAGAGAGAGAGAGAGAGAGAGAGAGAGAGAGGTGGTGGAGGGAGACAAACCTGCGCAACAAGGTACAAGGCAAATGATATGTTTGATCCGAGCATTATGAGACAACCTTTAATGGAATCACTCTTTGCATTCGGGCTTGAAATTTGGGTATGGGTAGCTGAAAACATAGGAGGTCCCTTAACGTACATGTACACTATAGCCCCACCAAGTGCCACCGCAGAACCAATCACCTTTGCCCGTCCGTGCCTTTCGCTCATTTTTACCCTTTCAATCCTGCAAATTAATTCAACTTCACAATTACCCAGAACTCGACACCGACCAACCGGGGCTATTCATTAATTTAATTTATGCCTGAGACAACCTTGTTCAATTCTAAGTTTACATTTGTTCTTGTTCAACACCGTCAATCAGATTTCAGATTTTACCTTTATGTGCATGTATACGTACGAACAAAAAAAAATTATTTGTAGTTCGTGGTTATCTTTTTTTCCCCATTTTTTAAGCTTTATAATTGTAGCTTGATTTAATTATCCATGATTATTGTATTGTTTATCTTGTGGTTGTCGATATACAAATTTTGTTATCTAGTTTATGTTTTAGTTTGTTAGTTTTACACAGCATAAGGGACGATTAAGCTGTGATTATTGTGTAAAAGGCGAGTGGGTAACTTTTTATTCTCTCTATTTTTGCTCAATGAGGTAAGTGGCTAACTATTTTTAAGTTAAACACGTAATTAAGTACTTTGGAACATTTCCTCAAATGTCTACGCCTCTTTTACAAATCTTAACCACAATCAAAGGTATGGTGGGTTCCATGAGTTAAAAGCAACCAATAGAGAGGAACGTAGTATTCACCCATTTTTTAGGTGGGATTAAGGAGGACATTATCAAATTGGAATCAGTTGGGCATGAATTTCACTTGAAGAGGATTGCGAATTTGGAGGATAATTTGGCCAAAGCATGGGAAAGAGAAGATATGTACTGAAGGCAAAAGTCGCATTAGAAGTGGTTACAGTTTGGAGACCGGAATTAATACCGCCCACTTTCATGCAACTACGATTGAAAGATGCAGACGAAACCATATTTTGGGGATTGTCACAAGGGGTCTGGACTTCAGAGCAAAGGGCAGTTATGGCAGAATTTCATAATTTCCTTACAGGGTTGTACAGGTGTGAGGGCGTTCAACAAGATAATGGGGTTCTCCAAGTCATCCCAAATCGGGCCACAGCGTCTATGAACCATTCTCTTACCAGGGCATTTTCTACGGGTGAGATTAAAGAGCTCTTTTTCATATGCATCCCAATAAAGCACCAGGATACGATGAGATGACTCGAAGATTTTTCACAAGTATTGGGATATTGTGGACTTGGACATGTGCCGGGCTATCCGGAGTTTCTTTCATAATGGGAGGATGCTTGGAGGTGTGAATCGCACTCAAATTGTCTTAATTCCAAAAGTTCCAACCCCCACTGAGCTTTCACAATGGGAGGATGCTCGAGGTGTGAATCGCACTCAAATCGTCTTAATTTCAAAAGTTCCAACCACCACTAAGGTAACTCAGTTTTGACCTATTAGTTTATGTACACCACAATTTACAAGGTTATCGAGAAAGTCTTGGCTAACCGTCTTTGCCAATTTTTACCTTCTATTATCTAGGAGAATCAAAATGCTTTCCTAGGGGGCGCCAAATAACGGATAATGTATTTATCGCGCATGAACTCACACATT
>BPLS01006704.1:0-19656 GCA_019656275.1 Rhododendron kiyosumense
ATATATATTATTTATATAAAATAAATATCTCACGGTTCGGTTCGGTTTGGTTAATTCACAGTTTCGTAATGAAAATCCATGGACCGAACCGTGAGTTACGTTTTTTTAATTTTTCAATCCGTGTCCGGACCATTAATTCACGGACAAAATCCAAAAGGTATGGATCGGTTCGGTCCGGACCGGTTTCACGGTTCACCGGATTTTTTGAGCAGTCCTAGTATTCATGGTCTTGGTTTTTTAGCTATTACTTTCCTTTTTCCACGGCATAGCATCCCTTGAGTTCCTTGATTTCCGGGGTACAGAGAGACCGCTATTTCAGTAGTAAAGCTTTTTGAGAGAAGCCACTTTGTGCATAATTGCATATATTCTCAGAGGTTAGGTACGTCTCCGGTCCTCCCCCACCCATATTCCAATCAAGTGAGGTTTACATAGTTACTGTTATTGTCATTATTATACTTTCCTTTTTGCATCATGGGTGGTTGAGCTGAAAAGGATGAGGGAAGACAGGTAGGTGGTCCAGGATATAGCAAATCTTTCGACTAAATTTCTCAGCATTATGTGTTTTTTGAATCACCTAAGGACTTAGTTGCTGCAGTTTGTTTGATATCGTAGCAAAACCTTTTTAGTGATGAATTGGATATCCAGAGAATGAACTGCATTTTCAGGTTCTTGAACAATGAACCAAATCAACAGTTATGCTTTGTATGGTTATATGCAGGTAAATGGAGTGAAGCTAGTTTCCATGGGCTCGGCAAGGAGGGGCTTCTCTTCTCTCAGAACCTCCCGTTTCAGTATTTCTTGCGCAGTATTTATTCTTCCCCCTTTTTCTTTACCTTGCAAGCAACCTATGTGTATCCTTACTCATCTTCTACGTTTCCAAATCACCATCCCATCTAGACGTAGGAGTGACCTAGAATGAAGATAACAGAAAGTAGTAAGAGATTGGGAGGCGCAATGTTAATGTCTTAAATCCATAGGTCCTTACACATAAGGGTGTTCAGATGTCGTGAACCAAAATGCCATAAACATAAAAGTAGTAAATAGAATCTTTTGCAAATGTCTTGCTATCACTGTATGTTCGTGTATCAATGTCCATCTCTCTCTTCGTAAAGCCCTTTTTCTTCCTCAATACATAACTATGCATGGAATGCAAGATAGTAAATTTCTCCTGATGCATCACGGTTAAAATTACGTATTGCATAATGGCTGTAAAGCACAAGTCTTTTTGTGACATAATTTGGTTTCGATCATAATGAAATTGTAAAGGGCAAAAATTACTTCAACCTTAAACGCTTAATTTTTGTTAAAATTTCCGACAGAATTTACATGAGGTGCATAACTTGACAGGCAAAGCCCGAGACAGTGGACAAAGTATGTGAGATTGTGAGGAAACAATTGGCACTCACACCCGAATCTGAGGTCACTCCAGATACCAAGTTTACAGCACTAGGTGCAGATTCCCTTGACACAGTAAGCCTCATCTGCTTTTACAGATGTATTGCTTGACAGATTTGGAAGAACTGCTGCAATGTTTTTGACCGATACTTTTCTGTTAGTAGAATTTAATGGGCATATGGATGTGAACAGGTGGAGATTGTGATGGGACTAGAGGAAGAGTTTGACATTACTGTGGAAGAGGAGAACTCTGATAACATAACGACTGTCCAAGAAGCTGCTGACTTGATTGAGAAACTCGTTCAAAAGAAAGCCGCAGTTTAGAACCTATATTCCGCAGCCCAAGATAGACAAATGTGAACATTGCGGAAATTTTTTGAGCTTGTGTGGGGTGGGATCATTTGGTGGAGCTAGACCTAGTTGTTGCTTGTTTTCTGCATTTGTATTTTCTAGAGAAGAAACGGTATCGGTATCGGAATTTTGAATTGCGATTCAATTCCTTCTTGCAAGATTTGATACCATTGGGTGGAGGATCACACCAGACCTGGTATGAAGCCATTGTTGATGTGTCTTTTTGCAACAACATTAGTGTTCTTCCTAATAGCTTAAACTTTTATATGTGTTGATTGTCTACAATATCACTTGCTATTAGAGTTGGGCTCATTCCACTCCCTCAGTATTGTTATACCTCGCGATAACTGATGGGGGAAAAGAGAGACTACATGACAGTAAGATACCAAAAAGAGAGTCTCGTGTGACAGACTCTTGCGTAACAGACCCAAAAAAAATAAGTGGATACTTGCGAGGGAAAATAGCAAATTCGACATCGATTGGAATAACAATATGTACGAGTGTGTTAATTTCCAACAGCATGCTTTTTGATATGAGTTGAAGCTTTGCTGTTTATGTGCAAGCATGCCTAAACTTCTCCTGCTTTGTGGATTTCATGGGTTTTGGCTCTGCCTCGTGTTTTCTACCGGTAGTAGGTACAATTCCTTGACAGAATGTCAAATTGGTGAAACTTTGAGAGATTTTGGTGATTGGTAAACTTGTTTCAAATCTGGAATCTTGCCTGCATATCATTGAACAGGAACGTAAATGCATATGTTTGATTGAAAAGTTCTTTGATCACAAATCGTTCACTTATTCAACAGTCAATCTATTGGAGTTTCTTGCACATTCACTGGCTAAAAAAATTGGCACTCGCTCATGTTACATAGTATGTAATAAAGCTATTGTTTTGTAAATCTCAATTAGTTTTATTAGAAAAAAAAGTTTTTAAATCGTATAAACCTTGTAAATTTAAGGCCAATGATAATGTCACTCCCCTTTTTACTAATGCCACTCTCCTTTTGTCTTTTAGTTAGGTGAATTTACTAATTTACTCCTCAATGCAATAAATTTTCACAAAATGCATGGACTATTGTGTAAATTTGTCCACTACAAGACGAAAAGGGGAGTGACATGGATAAAAAATTGAGTGGCATTATCATTCCCCAAATTTAAAGATATAAACAGTTTAAAAGAATAGCACGACTCTTGAAAAAGACTAACAACTTGAGACGGATGAAGTATTTACACCAAGCTCAATATGCTACACCTGTCAAAAGATGCAATTATTGATGTCCGATCAACCTAAATTTTCATGTGAATTACATACTTGATGGAACAAACGAAATCAACAGTTTAAATCAAATAATGGATCCGGGATGGATTCCATAACGGTTGCACAGCATTTGCGCTATGCACGCACAACCTCAACCGGGGCCATCAACGAATAAGTGGCCATGAGATTCCAATGTCATAGGTGGGTGCATAGCACACAGTGGCCAACACCGTGCATAGGGCAATCTCAAAGAATGAAATGGCCATGAAATTCCAATGCCATAGGTGGGTGCATATCCTTGTGATATCCCATTTATGCACCGTCCCTAGTGGCCGACCTCTCCCAATCGAAGAATGCTATATATACGCATCTAAAAAACACAATTTTGTGCGTCCGAAACTGTTTGATGGACATGATTTTACATTTATTAAATAATTCCAAATACAATTATTTTCAGAATTTTGTATAAAAGGGATGCGTGCATAGACTTTCTAATTGCTAATAGTGTTGATCTCGACAATCAACAATCGGAATTATACAAATCAACAATCCGTATTGTACGATGCTGATAATGTGTGTAATCTCAACCATCCAACCGTTGACGTCGTCAAGCCACAATAACAATACTCCAGTGTGGGGCACTGGGGTGACGTCGTCATTGAAAGGTCCCTTCTCGTCTCGTTCTCATCAGTCATCAAATCAGTCAATACCCACCCTCTCGTTCTCTCTCTCTCTCTCTCTCTCTCTCTCGCTCGAGAAAATCTCCCACAGAAAGCTTCTTATATACACGCTATACTTGTCGAGAATCTAGCTTCAACAGAATCCAGCATCTTGTAAATAGATACACCCAAACGTAATTATAAACACATACTATACTTGTCCATAGTTATGGACCGGAGTCGAACGGGGAGCCCGGTGCACACGCGCCAGTGGAGTGGGAGCAGCACCGGATCCTCGTCTCCGGCGATGTCGCCGCTGCACCCCAACGCCCGGCCACCGAACGGCGTCTCCACCGTCAGGCGGACTCAAAACGTCGCCGCCAAGGCCGCCGCGCAGCGACTGGCGCGGGTCATGGCTTCCCAGACTGCCGAGGACGACGAAGACGACGACGACGACGACCTAGGGTTCCAATTCGGCGAAACTCCGCTACTCAGTAACAGCAGTCGTACGCGTCCTAGTACTAATACATCTCCGTCACCTGCGGTAATGTTATCCTCCAGTTCTCTGTTTTGCAGTTTAGTTGGTATCCAAAATTTATTAAGGCTGCAAACGAGCCGAGCTGAGCCTTGAAGTGTTCGAGCTCGGCTTAGCCCTGTTCGGGCTCTGCTCAAGCTCGAGTCCGAGTCCCACCCTAAATAATCTAAGTTCGAGCTCGGCTCGTTTAGTATCGAGGTGTTTGAGCTTGAATCACTTAATAAAGGAGCCTCTATAAACGAGTCTGAGTTACAACTGACTTGAGAAGAGCTTAAAACTCCACTCGTTTACTAACGGGACGAACTGAGCGCATAACGAGAGCCGAGCCTTGAGCAGCTGGGTTCTTTTCACCAGCCCTAGATCCAATTCAATTGGATTGTTGTGATTGTGGTGATAGTTAGCCAGTGTGAAGTTTAACCGAGAGCGTCTTAGTTTTTTTGTCGACTGTGTTTTGGAAACTTTGTATCCATCTTCTAGATATAAAGTTTTCACAGAGTATCAGAGCGCGTCCATTCCACAGCACATGTAAGAATTCACAATCCATACCCCGCAATGACAAGCACAATAAGACTGCACGCCCTATGTAGCTCTGACACCTCTAGAGGTCGAGGTATCGCCATGTCTGACACGGGAACATAGGGACACGGCTAGATACGTGTCTGACACGTCACGTGGCGTGTCCAATTACTTAGGTTAATTTTTCAAGGGGACACGTCAGGACACGACAGGAACACGTACAGGGACATAGCTGGGGTGTAAGTGTATCTTTTAAACTTTTAGGGGTAACTATGTTATTACTGAAATATTTTGGGTTTAAGTGTAAGTTAACGTATAAAAACAAGTCCTAAAGAGAAGAAATCAGATTCCTCTCATCCATTTCGTTTTGTTTATGTTTTGCAATTTAAAATTGGGGAAAAAATATATATGTATATACATTTATACACACATATTTATGTATACATATACACGTGGCGTGTCCTCCGCTGTGTCCATATTTCCATTTTTTTAGAATTTCTATGTCCGTATCTGTGTCTGTATCCGTATCTGTGTCTGTGCTATATAGATGCACGAGGATAGACCCAAAAAGAGGCTAAACATGACATACCCCAAACGCGCCTACACGAGTGGATGTTGAGAAATAAAATCCTACATTGCTTTCGAATAGAATGTGAGATCACTTAATATAATGTTGGGATCTCTCCACCAAATAGTTCAAGCTTTTAGATGATTTGGTGGTTAATAATCTAGTACTGTGATCAAGAGGTTTGATTTTTGGACGCTAGAGGAGCTTGGAATTCATTTGTTGTTGCCCCTTCTTATGGTTACAACTAGTTCATTAGGTTGAACTTGGCAATAACATCCAAAAAATACACCGTCCAAGCTCGTACACTAGTACTGTAGTACTACTGTACTAGTTCCGAATTATTGACAAATGAGGGACAAGCTCTAACGCTTCTGGACTTGCTTGCACATAGACAGATAAGCAAATGATTCACAGCATAGGGACCACAATGAAGTACACTTATTACACAGCCACTGGTGGAATCGATAAGATAAGCTTGCACAAAAGCTCTAACTCTGATAACATGTTAAAGCCTCAGAGTCAAAACTAATTAGTGATCCTTGGAGAAGCCAGCCGTGCTCATATGTAGGTGATACACCAAAATCTTTTAGTTAATACCTCATGGTTCTTATTTCTTTTACTTTGGGTGTCTGATTCACTATTGATTTATTGAATACATCAATAATTTGGTTATTTTGCTTATGCGGATAGTTCATTTATTGTTTTGGGTACCCTGTGATTAAAAAACCAACTGTAGTTACTAATTGATTTTGTTCATTCTCTATTTAACCAGTATCTTCAACAAACTGGTTAATAACCGACAAATGTATGCTATTTAACTTTGGTTTTAATTCTGAAGGCTAATGAGGTATTCTCGTGTGTAGTTAGGTCAGAACTTTATGGAGCATTCAGTTCGTTCCACGTCAGCAGGCAGACCATCAATCTCAGTTCGTTCAATGACATTAGTGTCGCCTAGTCGAGGATCACTAAGAACTGCAGTTTCCCTTCCACCAATGGACCCTCCTAGTAGCAGACTAAGAGAAAAGAGGTAACAACTCTTCTTACATTTCTTGTTCTGTTATTTGTCCTTGCTGATCTTTTTTTATGGGTTGTGTTTTTATAAAAATAGTATGTTAACTGTAATGTATAGAGTTTAAAACTTATGTACTTCAAACTTCTTTTGTTTGTTCTTTTTATCTTGTGTGTGTTTTCTGTTTTTTGTCCAGAACTTGGTATGGTTGGAGTTTGGCACTTTCTGTTAAACATGCTATATGGGGTTCACTCTCTCTAACTTATCCAAAAAAAAAAAACAAAAAATGTGGGGGGTACAGCCTCTGTACCAATAACAGTTGACACACTTACGTCTAGTTTTACCATAATTTTGACATGGCTTTTCTGCAATATAATGACCACATTTCAAATTTGCATCATACAACTTCGACATTGTAGAAAAACTTGGTAACTAGATTTAGACTTGTCAAAGTTTCGATGTGTCTGTCTATGGCTGCTGAAGATGGTGGTTCAATAGGTGGAGATTGCCACTTCCTTTTTAGGTTGTTTATCACTTAGTTGCTGATGTGTGATGTTTGAGGCAGATTTAAGCTACTCACAACATTTCCTGCGTACTTATAGTATTGCAGCCTTCCAACCAATATGTGGCTTAACTCTTTCCATGTGAGTGTGGAGGAGGATCGACTTTCAACTTGCATCAGTCTTTTGCTTGCACCAATGATATTTTCTTTATGCCACGTTGTAGATTTACATCAAATGCTGAACGGCCGGACTCAAAAGATGCAGGAAATCAGCAGGAGGCTTCTGCGCTTAGAGACGAAGTATGAATATGCTCATTTGTCACCCATTAGTTTTTAAGTCTTCTTGGCTTGTATCTAACCTCTGAAATAGAGTGGTATAGTCCATTTCTAGGCGATAGAAAGTCTTTATTAAATGTTTTGTTTGTCTTGATAAGTAGGTAATATAAGATCTTTATTCATCTTGGGTGTGTTTGAATTAGATTGGGTTTCGTTTGAGATGTAATTCATGAATCCTAATATGAAGACATCTTGTCGGATTGCAGCTTGATATGCTACAGGAGGAGAATGAGATTATCCTGGATAAGGTGAGCTTCCCACCTCCAAAATAATAGATAAATGTGGGAAATGAATGACTGCAATTAGCAGTGTGAATAGAATTTTTTATGTGAGAGTTCTTAAAGTTGTGCTTGATTTTGATCTGCAGCTTCGGCGCGTGGATGAAAAGCGTGAAGAAGCAGAGGCCAGAGCCAGGGAGCTAGAGAAACAAGTACATAAATTCATTTAGCTAGTAATATTCAAGTTTTCATGTTTTGTGTATTGCTTATATTTTTTTAATATTGCCCACATTTGGTAATGTAGATTTATTGGATACTTTGTTAATTTCTCTTTTCTTATAACAAATAAAACAAGCCGTTCATCTCCATGGTGAGCTTAAAAGTTCGGGTTCTACGGAGATTCCATGTGCATGTTTGACATCTATAGTTTGTAGACACACCAAGATGCATGTACGGCACCTCACTGATGTCCACATGGTTGGAACTTGGAAAAATGTATTTAGTTTTTCAAACACTTTGCCGTTTCGTCTCAGGTACTAACCTAATACAGGCCCTGTGTAACATAAACTAATACTCCCTCCGTCCCAATTTAATTTTCACTTTTGGGAGTTCGTGCCACGTTTCAATTGATTATATCTTATAATTTATAATGTTTTAGGTAATTTTGAAAACATAGTATTATAGAACAAATCAAGATTTATCAAACAAGATCCATATTTGATATAAAATTCATTACCAATTTAAAGATATAACTAGTTTTTTTATTCGGTTAGAATAGAACTGGGACAAGTAAATTGAGACGGAGGGAGTATGTTGTAAACAAGATGAGTGGACCCGGAAGATCCCAACTGGGGTTCTCTTTCTAGTGAAGATTTGCTGTTGCTCACCTGTCCCTATCTGTGTACTTAGCCAGGATCACATTTTAATACTTCAGCTGGTTCCCTTTTGTACTTCGTCAGCATCATCTTCTCTTCTTCTTTTTTTCTTTTTTTATTATTATAGAGATTCATCATTCTGACCTGCAGTTCTAATTTGGAGCTACCAATTATTATTCAGATTATTGTGCTGGCATACTGACTATCGTGCAACTGCTACCTATTTATGTTTTCATGTGTGGAAAACTGATTTCTGAATTGCTGTCTTAGTGATTTAATACTTCTCCACCACTCACTCTTGAACCTGTCATACAGTTGTCTTTCCTTTGTTTTCACAACTTCCCAAAGATCCTTAGTAATGCGTTGCCATTATTTACATTCTGAAAGGTTGCTGCTCTTGGAGAAGGTGTATCATTGGAAGCTAAATTATTGAGCAGGTAACTTGGATCGCTCACCTATGTCACTCCTCTGCTTAACATTCTGAGTATAATATGTCACGTAATTATTTCAGGAAGGAAGCAGCATTGCGTCAAAGAGAGGTGAGTATGAGCTACATCATACCAACATCGGCAATGGTCGGGCAGTTTGTTATATGTCTTCCTTATGTTGGTGCTGAGGAATCGGTTGCTTTGCGATTACTTATTCCAACAATGGCTTGGGGATACAATTCAAGTATTTACAGTTATTTGCTCCAACTGTGCTAAGTTTCTGGTTGGTTCTCTATAATGGCGGAGTGCTTATTTGCTTTGTGCTGAAGTAATTTTCTTCTCAGAGGCTGCCCTTAGCCTGCATGAAATTTTCCATGACAGGCTGCTCTAAAAGCTGCAAAACAAACAAAGGATGGGAGAGATGGGGAAATTGCTGCACTTCGTGGAGAAATTGAGGTAATGTAAGCTAATAGTTCACTAAGTTCAACTGCTTCTTCTAAATTTTTTTTTTTTCAATTTTAATTGCATGCTTTTGATCATTTTCCCATTTCTTTGATTTGTTTGAATCAGAACTTAAAAGATGCTGCTGCAAAGGCTTTAGAACAGTTTGATGAAGCAGAATCTGAAGCAAAAGCTCTCCACATAATGACCCAGAGAATGATTTTGACTCGCGAAGAGATGGTTGTCATTCAATGCAAGATTTATGACTGGCTCTCTGTCTCTCTCTTTTTGTTTTACTGATTACTGGTTACCTTTTGGATAATACATTTTAGGAGGAGGTTGTTTTGAAGAGGTGTTGGCTTGCTCGGTACTGGGGCTTGGCTGTTCAGCATGGTAATTTACATGCAGTAATTTCTTCTTTGCAAGTCTGAAATAGTGGCAAATTAGTTGTTGCCTCACATGATTTCTCATGTTTTACCTCTCATTTAAATGTTAGAGCAATATTGGAGTTTGAAATCAAATGTTCAGTCTCTCAGATATAATTGCCTGTTTTACAAAATATTTCTTTAAAAATGAGAAGCCCTATCTCATACATGTCAGAAGGCAAAGTACTTAACATCCATGTCGTTTCTCAAATTTAGGTGGTTTTTGCTTTCTGATGCAGTAGGTTTAAGTGTATGTATGTCATTTTGAGTCCTTGGTAGTAGAGGGTCTGTAAAAAGGGGTCTATAGTGTAGCTTTTGATTATTAAGAATATTGAAGATATTGATTTCAAACATAGTTTCTCTCACTACCCTTTGGGGTTTATCCCCTTGAATGAGGTTTTGCTCCTATTCTTTGAATCTTTGATATTTTGGATTGCATCATTTGGTATCAGAGTACCTAGGCTCGATCCCCACCGTTCATCTCACCAGAAACTTTGCCGGAAACCTAAAACGGCACCGGAAAATCTCACCGGAGCTCATTTTCCCTAGATCTTCCTATTTTGCCCTATCTTAGACCAAAATCACAACCCAAATTAACCATTTGGAGTCCTAATCTCTCATTCATGACCTATTGGAACCTGTACGAAACCAAAATCAGCACACCCAGGTCTGTACGATCTCAGACGGAGCTCGAAACCCTCAAAGCTCACCAATACGACCTTTGATTCTTCTGAATCGACTAAACCGAAGGCAGTTGAAGCCTCATCTGTTGATTTGAAGGCTGTTCGATCTCTTTCCAAGCATTTGGAAGGCTGTAGACATGATTCAACACTGTTCGAGTTGATTCGGTCCTTGTTCATTCAGATATGAGCTCGAATCTGCGATTTCCAGCACCAATCGAGTGATTGGGTACTTTTTGAACAAATCGAACCCCAATCTGCCATTTTCAGACCTCAAATCAGCAATTCTGAACTGCCAAAAACCATTTTGGCACTCAGAACAGTGAAATACCCTTTTGAAGTTCTACTTCAGCACTTGAATCAGATCGTTTGGCCATTTTCAGAGAAACAGTGACTTAGAGCTGCGAACTACTATTTTGGCACTCGAATCAGTGTTTCAGGTTCGATTTCAGTTGGGTCTCTCTCATTTGTTGCTATTTGCTTCGATTTCTTGCGGTTTGTTGTTGGGTTGTCACTATTTGGAATCATTTGTGTCGATTAAATGTGATTTGAGGCTGTTTTGGTACTAAGTTAATTGGGTTTGATCGATTTTGCACCGAGTTGACTGAGTTTGGGTTTAAAATCACTGAGTTCGGTGACTGAGTTGATTGGGTTTTCAATATTTTGGGATTGATTTGCCTGTTTGGAGTTGATTGTGGTATTGTAATGGCTCAAAGAGATAGAGAAAGAAGAGGTAGAGGTAAAGATGTTATGGGAAATTTTGGTGATGAAATTGATACTTATGGCAATTCAAATTGCAAGAGGAATGAGATTAAAGAGTTGAGTGAACAAGTTGCCCCGAAAGAAAGGATTCCATTGCATTGAAAATTCGTTATCCTCCGCATTGGCGTAGAGGAAATTTGGTTGGATTTGAATACACATCGGTGAACAATGTTGATAATGAACTTCCCAAGTTTTGTGAAAGCCTACTAGAGTTTGTTGGTTGGTTGAACACCATTGAGAGTGTGTTCGAATATTGTTTTGTTACCCAAGAAAATAACGTGAAGTTGGCATCAACTTGCCTTTAGTGGAGAGCTTCGGATTGGTGAACACAACTCGAAGTTAGTCAACAAAGGAGAGGCAAAGAAAAGATTAGGGAATGAGGTAAGATGAAGAAGAAGCTCAAGGAGGAATTCTTACATTTCAATCAACATCCCAATGCCGATTCCTTGACTAGTTTTGGTAAGAGTAAGTCCTTAGGGGCTGTCCCAATTGAAAATCAACCTTTAATCAGCACCTTGGAGGCTGAAATTCATCACCTTGTGGAATATTTGAATGCTTCAAGATTGGGGGATCATCTCTTGAGTTGAAAGTTTGTGAAAAGGCTAGTGATCATGTTCTTAATCCTCTCTTTGTCAACAAGGTGAAAGAACCAAGTTGTGATGATGATTATCGCCGTAGGGTTGTAAACGAGCCAAGCCGAGCCGAGCCTAGCTTTGTCGAGCTCGAGCTCAGCTCGTTTACTAAACAAGCCCAAAATTCGAGCTTGAGATTGGCTCTAGCCTTAACGAGCCGAGCTCTTATCGAGCTGAGCTGAGTCATTTGCTAAACGAGTCTCTTTAATCGAGCCGAGCCGAGCCACCCTTAACGAGCCGAGCTTTTGTCAAATGTGCCAAGCCGAATACTCAAGCTCGAGCTCGGCTCGTTTACTTAACGAGCCGAGCTGAACCGAGCCTTAACGGGTCGAGCCGAGCCAAACTCACAAGTTGCTCGGTTCGTTTACAGCCCTAATTATCGGTATAGTAATGTTCCAATCTTTGATGAACATCCAAGTGAAGAACTTGATGGTGTTCTTGGAGATGATTGTGTATTTGAGATTGAAAACGAGTGTGAAGATTTACCCATCTTTGATGTGTCTCTAAAGGAAGATTTTGGAGGTGTTTCGGAAAGCGTTCCCGAGTTTGATAAGTTTTCAAAGGAGGACAGTGATGATGATGATGATGATGTTCCTATTTTTGATGAGCTCTCACACGAAGATTTGGAGGATGATTTTGTCTTTGAGACTAGTGGTGATTTAGATGGTGCTCCAATATATGACAAGTTTGAAGAAGAGTTTGGCGGAGATAAAGAAGAAAGATTTGACGATGTTGGTGGTAGTAGTATAGAACAAGAAATGCCTATTCTTGTGAACAATGAGCCTTGCCATTGGGAAGATAGGGGACAAATACAAGAAGAATGGCATGGAGTTGATGTTGCATTGTGTGTGCTACCAAAGACAAATAAGATTGCTTTCAATCCGCAGATTCTAAGAAAATCTAATGATTGTTCTTCGAACATGCCTCTTGGATTGTCTTTGGCGCAATATGTTCAAGTTTGTGATGTTGTGGTGCCCGAACAAGTTTTAAAGTTGCCGATAGAGGGTAAGCACTTCTTGGGACAACTTGAAGACCCCTTGGGTATGGTGTTCACTCCAGCAAGTCTTGGGTATGATGTGGTGCCGGGTTTTGACTCTAGTACTTGGTATGGTTTGTTACCGGTTCTTGAATCTTTCAAGGAGTCTAGGTACATTTTTGGAGCAAGTGATGAGAATTATCTTGATAATGCTTTGCTTAACAAAAGACATGGCAAATGGATTGCTTATTCACACCTAAGTATGGCCGCAGTGGATGTATACAAGGAGAAGCTCACATTGAAGATTGGTTATGCTGAGGGTGATACGTTGATCAAGAAATGCAGCACATGTCTAGTTCGGAGTTGCATGATAATCACTTCTATGTTTTCTTTATTTAGTGTCTTGTGTTTTGTTGTCCAACTTGAGGACAATGTTTTTTTTTAAGAGGGCGAGTCTGATGCAGTAGGTTTAAGAGTATATATGTCATTTTGAGTCCTTTGTAGTAAAGGGTCTATAAATAGGGGTCTAGAGTGCTCATTAGGTAGCTTTTGATTATTAAGAATATTGAATATATTGATTGAGACATAGTTTCTCTCTCTACCTTTTGGGGTTTATCCCCTTGAATGGGATTTTGCTCTCTTTCTTTGAATCTTTGATTCCTTTGATATTTTGGATTGCATCACTTTCTTTCTGTAAGTGAAGGTCTTTTGTACATACTCCCTTCGTCCATTTTTTTCAGTCCATTATCTCATTTTGGGATATCCCATAATGTATGTACACTTTGAAAAATTAATCGGAAAAACTGTAATGCATGTCCACTTTGAATAATCAGTGGAAAGAACTGTATCATTCCCCGTTTGCCCTTCCCTTGTTAAGCATGGTAACAACTCCAAGGAATCAAATCAACTCCATGGACAATTTTGGAAAGTTCGAAAGTTCAAATTACAGTTATTATGTCTCCTTAGAAGTTGGATTCCACAAAGTGGACCAACAAAAGGGAGGGAGGGAGGGAATAATTTATTATATCACCTCTAAATTTTTCTTCTGCCATTTTCACTTGCCCACTTTGCAGGTATCTGTGGAGATATAGCAGTTTCAAAGCATGAGCACTGGTCGTCTTTAGCACCTCTTCCATTTGAAGTTGTCTTTTCTGCGGGACAAAAGGCCAAAGAGGAATCTCGGAACAATGGCAAGTCCTCCCTCTTCAATGGCAATCCTTCTTTGTTATTTTGGATTGCATGACTCAACTAGGCTTTCATTCTTTATTGGAAGGAGCAGGAAATGATTCAGATAGGAGGAGCAAACTTATGTGCGATCTGAATGACCTAACTGGAGAAGGAAATATTGAAAGCATGCTTTCAGTTGAAATGGGCTTAAGGGAACTAGCTTCTTTGAAGGTTTTCTCCGATATATTCATCATTTTGTTCCTTGCCTAGATGTTGTTGTTTCCATTTTTCTCTGTTTTTGTTGTTTCTAGTATATTAAACAGAACTTAAGCATGAATTACCAGTAATATTGGTGGTGTGATTACCTTTTTTATTAAAATACGCCAGATCGTTTCCCCTTCAAATCCCAATTTTTCCAGTTCATTTTCATTTATCTTAGTGTTAACTGTTTATAAATCTCCCAACTGATTCTTATTATTGCTGCTTCTTTAAGGTTGAGGATGCTGTTGTGCTTGCATTTGGCCAACAAAGAAGGCCAAATTTGGTTCGACAATTCTCCTCTGGTATGATTCATTTTCATGGTCTAGCTTTTCTTATTCAATGATTACAGTCAATATCTGACAAATATGACCTAAGAGCAGTATAATTATGAGAATTAAATTTCATCTTGGTTTTGTCCATCTTATAAGTTCATTTGTTACTACCTCTTTGGAATGTTTATTTCGACGTAGCTTTTCTTATGGATCCTTGTTGACCTCTACCATGACTTTTTTCTCTGGGTTTTGTTTCTGTTCTAGAGATTCATTAGTTTCTGCCTTTTTAAACTTCTATTTTAATATTAGCTTTACAAGAAGCTGTATCTTTGTCCAATATGCAATAGAACTGTCGCAGATAACTATTTATGACACGTTAAAGCGTCAAATTTTCACTGTAAAACTATTAGGCTGCATTTAGGATGTCCTTCCGCATAAAGCTGAGCCAGATCTTCGTTTTATCCTTGAAATCCTCTTTTCAAGAATGTGTGGGTTGTAATTTGTATGCTTAAATTTGTAGCTTGTTTTTCATTTTGTGGCAGATCCCAAATCATCAGTCAATCCCAAGTCTATGGAGGCATTTGGTAATAGAGATGCTCTTATGCTCTTTTGTGTTTGGTTTTTTTTGGGTGGAAATACTTCTATTTAGCGATGCCATATTTATTGTAAAATGAACCATCTCAGTGATTGCGACAGCTGGTGTTTTGGGTTCTTATTTCTTATGGGCCTAAATACATGCCATATTTTCTGATCAGGGAGAAAAAAAATGAACCATCTCAGTGATTGTGACTAGTGGTATTTTGGGGTTTTTATTTCCTATTGGCGGGCACAGGTTTTATTGGTGGTTTGCTATCGATCAAAAGAACTGTTTCTATGTCTACAATCTAGTGAATCCTCTGCTTTATGCTTCCGTAATTTCTTAGTCCTAGAATTGTTCCAATCTAGACAAGCCTATGTGCTTATCAAGTTTTTATATGGGAGTGACGGACAATTTTTTATTTTATTTTTTGAAAAGGGGGAATGGCAGACTAACATCCTGCCTTTAAGTGGTATAACTTTTTACTGTTCCCTCTATGTCCTGTATTAGAATTTGTTGCTTATTGTCCTATTTCATAGGGCGTTTGATATTCTTTTTTTTCTTTCCATCTGGAAGGGTCCAAAATAAAGCGCTTGTGCATTTTGGTATTTGGATATTGTGTTCTACATATGCATTCCTTGTGTTTAACTTCCAATGCCGAACATATGTTAGAATTTTTGCATTCTGATAATTCCAATTCATGTGATTGAGGATCTCACGATATAGTTGGAGCATTGCCACTGTGTATAAGACCATTTGATCTTATAACCAACTTCGGCTTTCATATTCTTCATTGCAGAACTAAGTTCAGAGGAGTTGCAGGATGTTTCTTTCAAGCAGGTCTGCTTTTTGCTTTGTAAATTCGTTCATCTCTTCATGATGCGTGCTTATGCTATGGTGGTGTACTTGTGCTTATGCTATTGTGGTGTACTTGAATTCCTTTTGGATCTGATTGTTCAGTTAGTTCAGTAGCATTTTTCATTGCCATATATGTAATTCTTCAATTCCTCCATTTTTCTGTTATTCGGCTATAAATTCTGCATGGATAGTAAGATTTCCATAAGTATTTTTCTATTCTTATGGTAGAAATATAGAGTTTCTGATGATGTATTTAAGTACTTGTATTTAATTCTCTGATTTCTGCTTGAAATTACTAATTAATAAACCTTAGAGAAATTTGTGGGGCATCCCGAGGCTTTCTGTTACTTTTTTAAAATCCAGCAAACATGCATACCCCGAAAAAATACCTTGAGAAGTGCACAAAATTTGTGATGTGTGCATCTTATTCTTTCTTGGTGTTACCACCAAACCAAGTTTGTATCAACACCATAGATTGAAATTCAAGCACTTAGGTATATGTATTTTGTTACAATTGCATTGCGGTTTCAGATCCACTTGCAGTGTTAATACCCCCTCCGTCCCATTTTGTTTGTCCATTTTTCCTTTTGTCTCTTTTGGTGTCTGTTGCCTATATCTTTCAATAATGTTTGAGAAAATCTTATTTACGGAGGTGCTGTAAACAAGTGTTTACAACACTCAATTGTGACCATCCAAAAGTGTTTTGGACAGTCGGGATGTTAATGAAACTTTTTCAGGGAAGAGTTAAACTTTTCCCTCATTAAAATCCGGACCGAACACTTTTGGACGGCTCTGATTGGTTGGTGCTGCAAACATATTGTTTACAGCACCTCCGTAAATAAGTATATCTCTAATGTTTTTCATGATTTCGACATTTGTATTACAGAACAAATTGAAATCTTTGTATTATAGAACAAATTGAAATCTATCAAATAAGACCCATATTTCATATTTTTCAAGATCCACATTGAAAGATATAGGCAATAGACACAAAAGAGACAAAAGGAATACTGGACAAATAAAATGGGACGGAGTCACGGAGGGAGTAGTTTTTTTCCCTTGGTAAAAGTGTTAATAGTTTTAAATGCAGATCCCTCTATAAGCTGGGGTTGTCCCTTTAGAGCTGATTATAGAAGTCTATAACCTCAGAACTGTGTTAGGCTAGTCTAGTCCCTTTAGGAACGTAGGGTAATGTGTGCTGGTCCATTTAAGTTAGATGGTAGACTGAAATCTTTATGCAGAGTGTCCTGAAAACTAGTTGACATGCAAGAATGTCTTGTTTTATTGAAGGTTTAGTGTACATTTGAGTTTGAAGTCATGATAATTCGCGGCCTTTTTACTTTAACTTTTATACGGTATATGGTCAGGCTTGGCTTATATATTTTTGGAGAAGAGCCAAAACTCATGGCGTAGAAGAAGATATTGCGGAAGATCGACTTCAATTTTGGATCAGCCGTAGTGGGCAGTCTCCAACCTCACATGATGCTGTTGACGGTAATTAGCTCATGTTGTAGCATCTACTTTACATGTTTACACGTTTGATTAAACTATCGGACGAGTCCACGACTCAGGGCAACCCCAATCCCCGAAACACCATCTGGCATGCTTTGCCTTCTAGTTGGAGTGTGGAAACTATTGGTAGAAAGCATAACAAAGAGAATGGAGCCTAGATTATGAAAATGGAGAGGTTGAATATTCTTTGATATTATTTACATGGTAAAGAGGTGGCCTATATTTGGACCTGCTCTTCATTGCTGTCACAAGGCCATTTCTTGCCTGAATTTGACCACAGGAGGATGTACATTCAATCCTTCACAATGCAAGGGACTTGGGAAACATTTTCATGGGCATTTAGCACTGAACAAGATAGGAGTATAATGGGTTTGTGTGAACAAATGGCCCTAAACAGAGCTCAATGGAGGAAACGGATTCATGTAGCCGACCCCAAGTGATTGGGACGTAAGGCTTGGTTTGGTTTGGTTTGGTTTGGTTATTTGGCACTGAACACATCTAATATGGTAAATGGAAGAAAAAGAGTACCCAATTTTGAAAATAAATGATCAATATAAGATTTTCTACAAAAAATCCTCACCATATTATGGCTTGCATTGTTTGTTATGTTGCAGTTGATCGAGGGATGACTGAACTAAGGAAACTGGGAATAGAACAGCAACTGTGGGAGGCATTGCGCAAGGAAATTGACCAGCCCTCTTTAGCCTGAGTCGCTGACACCAAACTCACTGCAGAATCGGAGACACAGTTATGATGGCAGTGACCATGTGTGTGTTGTTTCTTTTCCCTGTTTTCTTCTAGGTATTTTTTCTGATATTTTCCTACACAAATTGCGTCCAGGTTGTTAGGATGGTCTTTTTTGTTGTGTGTATTTTCTTGTATCTTTTCTGGTTGCCGTTGCCTCTCTTCTTCTTCTTTGGTAGTATTTTTTTTTGGGAGGGGCCATTTGTAAAATGGATCGGATGCTACATACCAAATTAGAAGTTATATATTTGTAGAAGAATAAATATTTATGCCTTTGAAAGGCGAATATATTTCTTTCTTTTTTTGTGTGTTTCATTTAGCAAGAGTTAAGGTTAGCGTAACCGAAGTAGTTTGATTGGTTATTCTGTCTTTGGATCTTGGATTTATACACCTGCTTGTTTAAGAATAACCAATTTTCAAGTTATTTTTGTCTTCTTTTTACCCTTGATGTATTATTGTCTTCTGAGCTCGTGACCTTGAGCCGGGGGCTCGCAATGGATTTGCCATTGAGTTTATTTTTGTTTTAACTTTTCCAGGCAACTCTCCAATTCCTTGTTCGGTTGCTGGGAAACAAAAGGTAAAAAAAAAAAAAGCGTATCTAATTTTTTTTTTTCAATTTCTGTGTTCCAAAAAATAATAGGATTCATGTCTTGGGTGTTTTCTCAAAACTTGCTTTTGCAAAAAACCATAAGATTTGCAGAAATCTTACATCTTTATACTATTTCTCAAACATAATTACCCTACTGTTATTTTTCTTACAAATTTTTTTTATAAAATGAACGCATAAAGGAAAATACGCTTTCCTCCCTTTATTTCAGTTTGCTAAGAAAATTTTTGAGCATGATTTTCAAACAATAAAGTCTGAAGGATGTCTATTAAAAGACACCTTCCTCGGTCTCTGCACTTCTTGATCCTCAATGGCATGAATGAAATAAAAATAGCCTAACAAATGACATCCCTCAATAATATAAAGCGCCACCCGAGCCAAGTCACAGGTGCCACTAAGGCCACATTTCATTGACTTGTGCCCCCAACAAGATTGAGCAACTATCTACATGTTCCGGCTCATGGTCATGCGGTGTCCCAGTTCCCTAAACTACCGTATAATCACGTGGGATTTATAAATTGGCATGATTGTGCGGTGAGTAGGAGTCTCGGACACCATGTGATCGTGCCCTAGGAGCAACCAAAAATTTCCAAGACCAAAATTTTTCAAGTGTTTGTACATCCATCCATGACATAGGCTGCGACAAGAATCACGAAGTTACATAACGAGCACAATAAGAAAAAACAGTATAACATGAAAAAACAAGAACTGCAAGAAAACGTCCTTTCTTTCATAGGAACACAAATCCAACAGTAACATCATCCCAACTCTGTTGACCTGAATTATGCGAGCAATTCCTTATGTATAGAAACAACACTTTTGAAACCTAGCCACTAAATCGGCATCTGATTCTACCCTGCAGACCAATTTGTATCAGACTTCCAACAATAATACCCAACTCGAAAGAAGAGTAGTAATACAAAAATTGTACAAATAAGCTCAAAAAGTAGAACACCTGATCTATGTTGCAAGAGGTTCGGGTAACCGCTCGGGAGTTACACCAGTGTATCCGTTTAGAACCGTAACTTTACCGTCAGAATCGACATCCACAATTACTGAGTCGCCTTCTTTGATATCTCCAGCCAACATCTTCTC
>BPLS01006714.1:0-10673 GCA_019656275.1 Rhododendron kiyosumense
TAAGGAAGAGTTGTCGCAATCTTGTCGCCCGATCTCCTATTTCGACATGCCTCCCTGCATCACCCGTGGTGGGCTCCACATTAAAATCTATACACAAATTGTCTGTGTGTGTAGACTTTCTGCATAATTGTGAAGTTGAAACAAAAAGTACTGGAACAGATTAAAAGAAACGAGATACAAACGTGAAGTTTAACTAAAATGCGGACTCCCTCATTGAGACTGACTGTAAACAGAATTTCACATAACAATTTCATTGATTAGTACACAATTACACAATACAAGTACTGGAACAGATTAAAAGAAACGAGATACAAACAGAATTTTCTGAATCAGAATTGAGTCCTGTATGATACCATAGTCTCCTTAAGAAAGATTCACTGCTTACCAAGGGTGTTATAGGCCGGATTCATCAGCGTCTTCCTCCCAAGGTTGGCTCAGCTAAACCATAAGCCTCCGGAACATCCCCGTCAACTGCCTTGGCAAACCGATTGCTATACATCTTCCTTTCTCTCACACAAAGAAGAATTTCAGAGTGACTTTGTGAATTTGTTGACTTCTGGTACCAATGGAGAACGAGATACTCCAATAGATACACATCAAGTGACCTTGTGTAACACCCAGAATTGATTTCGGCCTTGAATATGCAGCCATGAATTGGGGAAACTCAATATACAAAACTGCCAGAAGGAATTACAGGTGTAAAAACTGCCAGTAACCTCTATTAGGGGGTAATAACCAGCTGAAACTGCTGGAAATTTGTAGAGTCTCGTCCAGATTCAATGAACCAACGAAAGCCTTTCGGTTGCCTCGGGAGACCCTTCAAACATCCCAATTATCATTCATAAAATCTGCAAATTTTCCAACCTCATGAATGAAATTGGCAAGCATGCTATCAATCAAAAAAAAAAAAATTAGGCAGGCATACTAATGCAGAGTACAAAGCTAACCTAGAGAGAGAGACAACAGAGGAACTTTCCCTTGTGATAGTCTATCAGGTTTACTGGCAGACCAGTATGCGGTCTCACTTTGAATTGTTCCGCCGCTAATGTAAACCAAGACAATATACGTCACACATGACTTCTCCTCATGTAGTTAAGTTTTCATTGTTGGGTTCATTTTGGCCACGACACCCCTTCCTAGTTCTGCGAGTATTTTCTCGAGAATTTCACCACGATTCTCAAAGAAGCGGCCCATTTCATACTGACATAGGTGACCTTCTTATAAAGGGTATCCTGCTATACCCCGCTTGGCAACCCACCGCATAGAAGTCATTCAAAGCAATGCTTAATCTCTTCCCATTTGCAGGTATCACTATTCTACACCATAAGAATGGGCAAAAGACCGAGTCTCCTCAGTGATCATTCTCGGCTTCACGCGAAAGATAGTCTCATTGAACCTAGATCTTAGGATCTCCAGTCAGTTAAGTTGGCTACTCCCATGATAACTATTAGGTAGTGTAGTGGCTTTAGCCTTATTTCTTTCGATACTTGCTCAACTAGCTCTCGGTTTAACCCTTTGGTTAGCGGATCCGCAATATTGTCATTTGACCTCACATAATCAATAGCGACAACCTCACTTGAAAGCAGTTGCCTAATGGCATTATATCTACGACAAATATGTTTAGACTTACCATTATACATATTACTCTGTGCCCTTCCTATTAATTACAGATTGACTGTCGCAATGGATACTAATCGCTGGCACATGTTTCGACCATCTTGGAATGTCTCACAGAAACTGGCATTGACGGTGGATGTGAATGCAATAATTGGTGAGGGCGAAGGTGAGGTTTTCTGGCGTTTGTTTTCTTGGTGGGTTTTTTCCTGACTGTTTCTAGTGGGTTTTCCCTCCAGTCTAGGTCTTCCCATCTGACTGAGTACCAGTTTGGGTCTCCCCTAGATTCGGTGGGTGTGGTAGGTGGGCTAATTACTTTCGAGTTTTTTCTGTTTTGGTGATTTTTGTGTGGTGTTCGGAGTTTAAAACATGTGGCCGCCGTGCTTGTGTGGGCTAGTTTTGCTGCTGTCATGCCTGCCCACGTGTCAGAGTTTGTCGTGCTAGCGAAGACTTGCCCTGGAGTGGCGTCCTTGCTATGATTGTGAAGGCGTGTTGGCGTTTCGTTGGTGTTGTTTTCCTCTCAAGAGCTGGCCGGTGTGCCAGTTTGGAGTTCTGCTTCCGATTGACGATTTCATCTTGTGCTTACTTCGGGTTTGAGCTAGGGATCATTTTGGATCGTCTACTTCATAGTCATGAATAGGATTCTCGTACCGGCACTTAGTGTATATGTTTGCTTCGGCATGGTATCCTTGAGTTTGTAGCCTGTGTGCTTCTAGCAATAACTCGTGTATTTGATTTGGTAGTTTTACATCATTCCTGTATATTGTGATGTAATCTTTTCCCTTTAGGTGATGAATGATTGCATAGATAAGGGAAAAAAAAATTAAGAGTGTCTCTACCTTCAATTTTGTGCTCTCCACCGTCCATTTTTGTTTGCTTTGTATAGAAGAATGTGCACTTTTTGACCTCCAAAATTAAGCTACTTTGTGAAATAAATGAATTTTTTTTCACTTATCAAAAGATTTCAATGAGTACTTTTTAAAAGAATTATTCTCGAAATCAGTTATTTTTTTTTCGAGGTAAAAATGACTGAAATTATCTGAAGCACTAATGCCCAAAGGGGGTGAAATGCCAATCATACTAACAGACTTGACTTTTCATGATGCAAACCAAAAAGGGAATGAGTAACAACTAGTGAGGATGATATATGATAATTTATATTATTCAGGGCTTTTAGGGCTTGCCTAGAGACTAGAGAGTACGCAAACATAATACCTGAATTTTGAATACTCCGTAACTTATTTGATTGATATATGAACAATTAATCCTGAGTTGGATCTGTTTACTATGGAGATGAAGGGTAGTAGTAAACAATGATACTACAATCATACACAAACACTTACACACACTCATTCACAAATAGGGTGGGCCCACACCATTTGTGAATGAGTGTGTGTAAGTGTTTGTATAGTGTGTATGGGCCCACCCCATTTGTGAATGAATGCGTATAATTGTTTGTGGTTACATAATAATTGAGTAGTAAAACCTTGTGCGTGCCACAACATTGACATCGGTCAAATAGACACCAAAGCGAGAGTACTCTTCCGGTAGCGTTATACCATGCTATACGGCACTATAAAATTTTCACAACTATACCGACTGATTTTTGTTTTTTTTTTTAATTTTTTTTTTTGTCAAAAGGCTGATTCCCATTGAGTACTGCTTTTTATCTGACATCTTTGAACTATTTTATCGGGTGTCGTGACCGTTAATTGTTTTAAATTAACTTTGTCCCCTTCAAGGCTTCTACATGACCGTTATAGCCAGTTCAGGTACTCTGGCGCCAAAAATAATTTGCGGTCACGACACTTGATTTGTGCTAAATATCATTCAATACTCCCGTTACTGATACGCATGTAATTTAAGAGTCATGGTGTAAGGCATCGAAAAGATGACAGTAGCCGCATGGCCTGCATCTTATGCATAATTTTTTTCCCGCACTTGTCAAACTAACAGTAGTATATGAAATTTTGTGTATATACTCGACCGTTGATGATTTTGGTTTATCAGTTAGGTGGGTTCACTTGGCCGCCAACCAAATCCTCAAGTAGCTACATAGGGTAAATTGATTATACCCTATGTAATGGATCTACTATTTCGGGCAAAGTACCCGTGTCGACACAACAAGATACTTCACTACACAACTGCGAGATGTGGACGCACTGGAGAGTCGGAGACGGATGTTTCAAACTGTATGGTATTGTATTTAAAATGGGGCACTGTATTTAAAATGTGACCTATATATGTGTGAGAGACATGAGACTAAAAATCTATGAAGAGGGATTCTCCAAGTGTCCCCCACTTTGATTTGTTGTTTCATTATTGTAGCTCATTGAATGTAATTCACTAATTCTCCAACCGCTCGACGTTGAAAAAAAGGAAAAGAAGAAGTCTCTCACCTTGTCTATGGGAAACACCATAGACAAAAAGAATGGGGCGGAGGGGGTATACTCCGTTATAGTCAATGTTAAGTCCTTTCGCGGTAAATGGTATGATGGGAGCGCCATAAAATAAGTGATTTTGAAAATGTTTCGCCACTTTTAAGATGCTATCCACATGGTGAAAAATGTGACACCTTTTTCCTTGTGATTGTGAGGCCGTTTTGTCGTACTAATTTGTCATAGCCTTTGCGGTTTTTGTCACGCCTCCTTATGGCTAATGTTATGCATATCATGTGGTAAACCTCAACGGATTTCCCTATACAAGGTGGGGGACATTACTTTAGGCATGAAAAAGGAGATACTAATTAAGGCTGTTATTGAGGTGAAATTTTGTGGGCATACATGAGATGAAGGTGTTAGACGAATTAAAGGATGACCTTAAAACTGTATATGCTCAATAGACCTGCTATATATAAGGATGCATTCAGTTTTGTCAAGAGGGATTTGGCCCAACCGCATTAACAGTGCATTTAGGTGCCAAGAAAAAAGAGATCATGAGTTTAATTTATCTTCCAATGTGTTAATTTAACTATTCCAACGATACTGACTTTCGCCGATGAAAAAAAAGAGAGAATGCATTCAGTTTGAGCAAGTCAAGCTAAATTCATTCAATTATAACTGGTAAAGGAACAAACTTCTAGTGAACTTTTGTTTATCGTTTTGTCAAATATTTTGTGATTGATCGTTTGCTTTGATGAGAAGAATCGGAAAAATTAATTATAAAAATATAAAAAATATTGAAAAAATTCAGATAGGACAACACTAAGGACATCAACACAACTTCGATCTTCTTTTTTGATCTCAATGGAACTGTTTTTGCTTTTGGTCGTAATGTTAAACTTTTTATATTCCTCTTGTCAAGACCACCAATGATCAATCCAAAACTTTACGCAAATTCAACGAAAATTAAGAAAAATCAAACAGAAATATCGCAATCCAAAATTTGAAATTTCACCGAAGTGGCTAAAATGCTGTACGGTGTACCAGGTGCACAAGACTTCAATCTTTACCGGGCTATGACAGCAAGTTAACATCAAATAAATTCTACAACAAAAAAAAGAAGCCAAGTTTAACACAATCATAGTAGTTCTTTTACTCAACTACTATTCCTCTTATCTCAAGGTTGTCCAGAATTTTGGGTCTTCTGTAATTCTTCAGCAAGAGAGAGCAGCAAACAACGCTTACCGAAGAAGCAGCCATTGCAGCTCCAGCAATCCACGGTGGTAACCGAAATCTAGTGGATGGAAATAGGACTCCGGCAGCAATTGGGATGCCAATGAGATTATAACCCAGAGCCCAAATGTAGTTGAGACGTATTCTCGAAAAGGTTTTCCTTGAAAGGTCAATGGCCGTTATCACGTCCTCCAAGTAGCTCTTCATAAGTACTATGTCAGCTGCCTCAATAGCAATGTCGGTTCCCGCACCTATTGCCATTCCAACATCTGCAGCTACTAGTGCCGGGGAGTCATTGATTCCATCTCCAACCATTGCCACGACGTAGCCTGCAGCCTGTGCATTGAACACGTATGATCATAGCATGTAAATAATGGGATCGCTAAATTTATGTGCAGCTAGAACATGGCAATGTATGTAGAAGTGCCGAGATTATGAAAACTGATACTCCCTCTGCCCCATTTTTATTTCTCCATTTTTACTATTCTGGACATCTCAAAATAATCTTCTATATTTTGTATTTATTCTGAGTTCAAACGATTTTGAGAACTATATCTACTAGAATTTTAATTGAGACTGCTGATTGGTGAACAATATATTGAATTTTTTTTTTCCAGGGAAATACATTACTTGTTTTTCCCAGTTAAAGGGCAGATTGCGAAAAAAATTGGAACGGAGGGAGTAAAAGACGGGATAAGTCATGGCATGGAGGATACATGCAAGAGGTTTTAGGATGAACAAGCATGAAGTGATAATATAGGGACGAAGCCTATTCGAATTGCTACCTGTAATTCCTTTACTTTCTCAGCTTTATGCTTGGGCTTGGCTTCTGCGATGACAGTGTCGATTCCAACTTCCTTGGCAATTGAATTGGCTGTTCCCCAATTATCACCTGTCACCATTATACTTCTGACTTTCATTGACTTGAGAATGGAAATGACTTCACCAGCACTGGGCTTCAAGGGATCAGAAATGGCAAGGACTCCAACTAGCTCCCTATCTACGGCTACAAGAACCCCAGTTTGAGCCAAACCTTCAGTTTCTGTGAGCATTTCTTCAGCATGGACTGGGATGACAATGTTTTCTTCCAACATCAAGCTCTTGTTTCCTACAATCAGTTCCATGTTCCTAACAATGGCCTTCACTCCATGGCCGGTTATGGATTTGAAGTCTTTAGCTTCTGGCCAGACAGGATTCTCCTCATCTTCTTGGAATTTCTTGGCATACTCAACAATGGCCTTGGCCAAAGGATGCTCACTGTTCACCTTAAAAAAATACCCAGCATTGTGAGGAGTCTTTCTTTGTCAGGAAATTTCAAAGAATACAAAAAATCAAGGGGCATCTTGAAATTAAATGAAACTTAAATCGCCGGTTGATACCTCAGCTGCAGCAACCAGTTCATAGAATTCTCGAAGCACCATATTTTTTAAGAGCCTTGTGTTAACAACTACTGGCTTGCCTGCGGTGAGAGTTCCTGTCTTGTCGAAGACAATGCAGTTCACCTACAAAAACCATACGCATCAAGATTCTAGTATCGCTACATAAACTATATTTGAATGGTGTTTTTTCCAATTTGATCAGCAATACATGTCAGACTTTTAAGGTAATAAACATGAGTAAAAATTTTATGAAGTGCAGTTTCTAAAGAAGAAAATTGATTTCTCAAGCTACCTTGTGTGCACTTTCTAGTGCTTGGCCCCCCTTAATTAGGACACCTTGGGAAGCACCAACACCAGTACCAACCATAACAGCGGTGGGAGTGGCCAAGCCTAGAGCACATGGACATGCAATGACCATAACAGAGATGCCAAACTGCAGCGCAAGCTCAAAGATATCCATGGAGGCAGGTATCCAAGATCTCGGGTAGCCATGAAATGTCCCAGCTAAAAACCAGGCAAGGCAAGTGGAAAAAGACAGAATTATAACCTGCAAAGTATAGATAGAAAATGTTACCGAAGGCCAACAATAAAAAGAACTATTATTCGTTTGCTAACTCCGTGTCTCTATCCAGTAGATCTTGAGATTGAATCTTCATTGGCAAACTATTACAGTAAAGTTCCCCCAAGAATACTTAGAGGACAGTCCTATTTCCGAAACTTGTTTCAGACCAAGGACAACAAGACTTCGCACCTTGAAGGGAAATAGGACTGAAGACAGTAAGAAAATTTCTCAACACTGACAAATTTATCGCTGCACCTAAAAAATAAAGCACTGAGAAAGTTCTCATTAAAAGGACTTCAATGTACATAGTTTCCCTTGCATCGAATAAGTTCCGAATATTGGATTAGGAAGAAATTTACTGGGAAAAAAACAGATCAGGTACACTTACCAGAGGCACAAAATATTTGGAAATGTGATCAGCAAATTTCTGCACCGGAGCTTTAGCCATCTGTGCTGATTCCACAAGCCGAACAATTTGGGAAAGAGCACTCTCCGACCCAACTCGAGTTGCCTTGATATGTAACACACCATTCTCATTCACCGTGCCTCCAATGACCGTATCACCTTTCCTCTTTGCCACTGGCCGCGCTTCTCCTGTAATCATGCTCTCATTTACATGGCTTTGCCCCCATATGACATAACCATCTGAAGCCACTTTTGCACCTGGAATAATTTTAATCATGTCGTTCTTTTGTATCAACCGACTATCCATTTCTTCTTCACCTATTACATTTCCTTCTTTATCAACGGTTAACAATATAGCCGCCTCAGGACACAGCTCCATAAGCTTTGCGATGGCCTCAGACGTCTTACCTTTGGCCAAAACCTCCAAATACTTCCCAAGCAAAATAAAAGAAATTAGCATCGCGCTAGTCTCAAAGAAATCTGTGGATTTGAAATATGGAGAAGTTGCGGCTCTCGTTACTGAGTACACTGAATAGAAGTAGGCCGCGTTTGTTCCCAACATAATCAAAACATCCATGTTGGCGGAGCCATGACGTAATGCCTTGTAAGAACCAACGTAGAATCGATGACCAATAACAAACTGAACAGGGGTAGCTAGGGTCCACCTTATAAGCTCTCCCACAGTAAGCATATTCACCACTTTA
Organism: Rhododendron kiyosumense; assembly: GCA_019656275.1. Taxonomy (NCBI): domain Eukaryota; kingdom Viridiplantae; phylum Streptophyta; class Magnoliopsida; order Ericales; family Ericaceae; genus Rhododendron; species Rhododendron kiyosumense. The sequence goes on from BPLS01006714.1 coordinate 8,279, forward strand.
GTATCCATTGCCTGCTTGAGTCCAGGGATGTACATAAAGACCATAGAAGTTAAGAAAATTGGAATTGTAAACACTGTGCTCCACAGAAAGGATCTATAGTACTGCTTTATTTCCTCCTTTCTATGGGATTCTCTTCCTCCTGCTTCGGGGAAAAACATTGCTTTAAAACGCCCAGATTCGGTTGACTCGATGACTTTGATCAAATCTCTAGGTCCTGTCGAATCTGTTCTGTAAGAAATGGAAAATTTATAGAGCTCAGGGTCAATGTCTACCTCTTGAACACCTGGGAGTGCTTGAAGCGAACTTTCAATCATTCTCATCGAATGACTATTCCATTTTCCTTCAATTTTTAGCTGTATTTTGCTCATATTTTCTCCTGTACTTGTCAAAATGGCTTCGAACCCAGAGTCTTCTACGGCTTCTAATAGCTTATCGTAGCTGACAACCTTTGGATCATACCGTATTTCTGCTTCTTCGGTTGCCAGTGCAACTTGGGCTTTTTGAACACCAGGTACTGCTTGCAAAGCAGATTCAACAGTCGTAGAACAAGAAGTACAAGTCATGCCCTTTATCTGTATCCGACATACATTGGTTGATTTCTCATTTGTCTCATCTTCTACCAACGTTGCCTGAAATCCGACATCTTCAATGGTCTCTCGAATTGTTTCCGTCTGGAGAAGAATAACAAATTCTTACATGTGAAACAGTGGGAATGTTGACAGAAGGTGTATAATGAAGTGCAGGGCTTTCTTAATACATGACAATTTGTAAGAAATGAACAGCATTGCCAAAAGCTAGAAAAATGTTTCAGAACACAAATGAAATTACTAGTACTCACTCCTTTGATTATTCCCTGACTAACTTACAAGTATTCACAAAATCGCTAATATTTACATCGAGACGCTTCCAAGAACAAACTCGAAATATTCATGTTACACATGCACATGTAGTAATATGGGCCATGAGTCCATCCAAAACTCAACCAATATGCACCTAAAAACGAACGAGAAATGAAGGTTCTTGCCTTAGATTTGGCTGAAAATTCAGAGTATCAACTGGAAAATTTAGTTAAAAACAGGGTCGTTAAATGAACCAAACTGCTCGCGGTCAAAAATCATCTTTTTTTTAATTTTTGAAAGGCAATCTTCTGGTAGAGATCCTATTGGATCAGAGAACAGAGCTTGCTAGGGAGATTACATGGGGAGATATGGGCTACACAACCTTTCCTACTACAACTAGCAATTCAGATCTTTTGATCCCAATTATGCTGCAGCATCTTGATTAAAGGTTCGCTGTCAGATTCATAGATTGCTTCTCTCTTTCTCCAAGCTCTGGCCATGGAAACTGCAACTCGGATAGCCCATGCTTCAGGCCGAATCAGGCGCTAGAGCTGAGGAGACTTTGATTATTTGGCTCCATAAGATAACAAGCCACCCGAGCTCAATTCACTGGTTAAAAGTTTGTTCAGGATAAATTTGACTAATTAATCTCGAACCCATTTTTCGAAACTTGTTAAGTTTCCAAACCGATCTTGAACAATTTATTGGTGGGCTTGTTGTAGCCGATTACACTGCTGCTCTGTGGGGGTGTAAGACTTGTGTGTAAGTGGGTGTGGTTCTGACATTTTTGATAGACCTCTTCCCACCGATACCATCGGGCCTAAGCCTGTAGCAACTAGGTAATAACCTTGGTCTGCCCTTGAGATTCTAACCTTAACTTTTCTTTCTTTGCAACAAAAAGAAACTCAATTTTCAAACCCTAAACATAGGTCAATCATTTCTAATTCCTAATTTCAACTCCTCGAAACAAGAAATGCCATAATTTTTGGTCGGTCACGAAATTGAACAACGTCAAACAAACAAACAACCAACCAAATCCACTGCAAGTACTATTAATCACAAACACAACAAATATATCCAACAATCAAATTAGGGACACAATACCAACTACACCCGCTCAGAGCCGGCCGAAGCTAAACTCAAGGAGCGGTCACTTTAGGGCTCTGAAAATTTACAACTCTTAGGAGCCCCTCCTACTTTGATACCCCTTATAATAGTCCAGTAATAATGCCCCATACTTAATTTTTGCTTTAGGCATCTAAAAAATTAGGGTCGGCCCTATACCTGCCTACATGGCACTGCATGATTGGTAATAAGATAACAACCACTTTGAAACTACTTTGCAATCATCGATTATGTCGTGCAATGTATACGGGTGTGGTTGGTGTTGTGGTGGAATGTTGTGTCCCTAGGATTATTATAAATCCAATCTCCGGACCATGCACTTGCATGTATATATCATATATAGAAGAAGAGCGATTATTCTTAAAGCAAGGGCGCCTCTAGGATTTTACTTCAGCTGTTACAAAAATCTATTAAATAGAAAATTTATAGGC
>BPLS01006722.1:0-16768 GCA_019656275.1 Rhododendron kiyosumense
TATCCTCACCCATGCTTAGGGCTCTTGAACTCCTCACTCACCCCGGCTTTAGGCCCAAACTATCAAGTCTAATGTGGTAGCATGTTAACCCTGCAGAACCTTAAAGAAACGACGACTTTCCACAAGACAAATGACATTAGAACCGCTGGCTCATGTTATCTGGCCTCAAACCAAACAACACATAAAAGACAAAAACATAAAGGAACAAAATAACAAGTAAAACAAATAAAAGACACCACCCGATCATCAAGCGATCAAAACGAGTCATACTTTTCTTCCCATTCCCAACCGGTGGGGTAAGAAATGGGTGGCTATACTAGATTGTCAAGAAGTTGTTATATTAGTGCCTGTAGTAAAATTTACCGCTCGACCTGGCTAAACAATTAAGTCTAGCGTCCTCTATGATCAAAACAAAGCAAGACAAGATAGAGCTTAGTGCCAAAGCACGAGAATATCACATCTCACCCAAAGATCTAAACTGCCTCCGATAGGGGCATATCTGAAAAGCATGGATCGTTAACGACAACTACTACCAAGAAGAACTAATTAAAGCCCTTTTTCACTAATACCTTGGTGTAATCTTTTAACATGTGAACATCTACAAGACTTTATTGAAAACAAAACATAACATGTCATAAAAGAAAACAATATATACAAGATTTTGCCCTTACTAACTGGAGTTGGGCACAGAATCCTTATGTTAATAGTAGCGTGTGAAACTATATATACCAAAGTCAATGGTGGCTACCCTCTACGTAGGGCCGGGTCAAACAATTAAGTTCAGTGGTTACGCTTTTGCTACCCGTGCAAATGTAAAGTTAACAAACTAAACTAAAGGATTGCCCGTGTAAACTGGATCAATCAACTCCTCATCCAGCTCTCCAACCTCGAAGGTGCCGATGGGGATAAACATGCTCAACAACATAAGGGCCAGCCCAATGAGAACAGAATTTACCGGGAAATAAATGAAGCTTAGAGTTATATAGGAGTACCTTTTGCCCAACCCCAAAGTATTTTCAGTGAATTCACTTGTCATGGAAGGCCTTGACCTTTGCTTTATAAATGGCGGTGTTGTAATAAGCATCTCTTCAGATCTCCTCGAGCTCATTGAGTTGGAGCTTTCGGTGTGCTCCGGTGGCGGGTAAACAATAATTCAATGCTTTGATTGCCTAATATGCTTTGTGCTCAAGCTCGATCGGGAGATGACATGCTTTCCCAAAAACTAAATGATATGGTGAAGCTCCCAAAATGGTCTTGTATGCCGTGCGATATGCCCACATTGCGTCATTCAAGCGGAGACTCCAATCTTTCCAGTTAGGGTTCACCGTTTTCTCCAAGATATGCTTAATCTCTCAATTTGCTAGCTCGCCTTGCCCATTTGTGTGTGGATGATAGGTGGTGGAGACCTTGTGCGTGATCCCATACTTCTCCATCAAGGCTTCAAACAACTGATTGCAAAAATGTGTGCCTTGGCTGCTTATGATGGCCCTTGACACCCCAAATCTTGGCAAAATGTTATCCTTGAGGAACTCAACCACTACTTTTGCCTCATTGGTATGCATTGCAATTGCTTCGACCCATTTAGACACATAATCCACCACTAGCAAGATGTACAAATTACCGAAGGAGACGGGAAATGGTCCCAAGTGGTCTACGCCCCAACAATCAAAGATTTCAACTACTAGAACGCTAGTGAGTGGCATTTCGTCCTTCCGAGTCACACTTCCAAGTTTTTGACAACGTTTGCAAGTGGTACAAAAGTGGTAAGCATCTTTGTGCAAGGTTGGCCAATAGAAACTGCATTGAAGAACCTTGGCGGAAGTCTTCTTAGAAGAGTAATGGCCTTCACAAGCCTCCAAATGGCAAAACTCGAGAATTTTCCATTGATCTGAATCCGGGACAAACCGATGCACTATTTGATCTTGGCAATACTTGAAAAGATAGAGGTCATCACATGAGAACATGCTTACTTCATAGAGAAAACAACGACGTTCTTGAGGAGACCAATTGATAGGTGCGTAAATGTTCACATTAGCACCTCCTAATTTATCTTTATTAAGTCTCATTTATTTTATTACTTGGTGTTTTAATGCTTAATTTTTGTATTGTAGGTATTTGGAGGTTTTGATATTTTAATGTGCTCTGCTTGACTGCTTACCGAATAAAAAGAAACATGGATGGCGCCTCACGATTTTTCTCCTACAGTGCTGCTGCCTCGCGATATTGGAAGTGAATGGGTAGCAATAATTGGACGTGCACTTGATCTTGTAGGTGGGCCTAATAATTATTTGTATAGAAAATTAGAGGCCACCCCTGTTTTTTAGGTTTGGTTTGAACCCAATCCTAAAATATTTTACCGAAGCTGGAAGGCTCGGATATAATACGTATTGACTTTTGTGTCCCTCACCCTCACACTCTCATTATTCTGGTCCTTTCAACCCACCTTAGAGAGAGAGAGAAAGAGCAACAGAGAGAGAGAATGGCAAACACAGACGTTTGCAGTGGACTTCAAGGCGGAGGATTGACAATTTGATAGACGAGGACGGTGCCGTCGATGCCAACAAGGCTACCATTCCCAAGCTCAAATCCGCCATTACCGGAGTAGGAGGCGCCATCACAGCGCCGAGGCGACGATGTGGATACAAACAGCAGAGGAGCCGGCGGCGCCGGCAAAGAATTTGCGGTGGGATGCATCCTCTCAATCAAAACAACTCTCTGCGACGAATTCGATGCGCAAGTCGTCGCCTTCAATCGCACATCCAACATCCTCGTCCTTCATATCCTTTCTGATTTTCTATTTTCTTTTTAATTTATATTAAAATGGTGAAGTTCATTCTTTGGATTAAAGAATAAATTAGATTGATTTTGTCGATCATCTTGTGATTGTTCCAACTTTCTTTGCACAGTGATGGTTGTTTGTTGTTCCTGGACTGTGTGTATTTTTTCATGAGAACGCTACTGTAGTGTATTTTTCTATGAATCTGTCTATGAAAATTATGTATATTCTGTAAGAACTGTGTATTTTATATAAAAATCATATATTTTCTATAAGAACTGTGTTTTTTTTTATGAGAACAGTTATTGTCTATGATGATTGTCTATGAGAACTGTGTATTTTTCTATGAAAACTATGTATTTTCTATTAGAATTGTATATTTTAGTGTGTGGTGAGGCTATTTGAATGATGTATTTTTCAGTTCACATAGCCATTTCACATGAAAACTGTCTATGAGAACTGTTATTGTCCATGATGATTGTCTATGAGAATTGTGTATTTTCTGTGAGAATTTTCTATGAGAACTGTGTATTTAGTATAGGAACTGTATATTTTTTATGAGAATTGTTTATGAGAACTGTGTTTTTTCTATGAAAACTATAATTTTTTTTTATAAAAACTGTTATTGTCTATGATGATTGTCTATGAGAACTGTATATTTTTCTATAAGAATTGTGTATTTTAGTGTGTAGTAAGACTATTTGAACGGTGCATTTTCTAGTTCACATAGCCATTTTACATGAGAACTGTCTATGAGAACTGTGTTTTTTCCAATGAGAATTGTTATTATCCATGATGATTGTCTATGAGAACTGTGTATTTTTTATGAGAACTCCCTATGAGAACTGTGTATTTAGTATAAGAACTGTATATTTTCTATGAGAACTGTGTTTTTTATATGAGAACTGTATTTTTTGCTATGAGAACTATATATTTTTCTATGAGAACTATATATTTTCTATGAGAACTGTATATTTTAATGTGTGGTGAGACTATATGAACTGTGTATTTTCCAGTTCACATAGCCATTTCACATGAGAACTATCTATGATAATTCTATTTTTTTCAATGAGAATTGTTATTATCCATGATGATCGTGTATGAGAATTGCGTATTTTCTGTGAGAACTTCCTATGAGAACTGTGTATTTAGTATAAGAACTGTATATTTCCTATAAGAATTGTTTATGAGAACTGTGTTTTTTCTATGAAAACTGTATTTTTTGCTATGAGAACTGTTATTGTCCATGATGATTATCTATGAGAATTGTGTATTTTTCTATGAGAATTATGTATTTTCTATGAGAACTGTATATTTTAGGGTGTAGTGAGGCTATTTGAACTGTGCATTTTCCAGTTCACATAGTCATTTCACATGAGAGCTGTCTATGAGAACTCTGTTTTTTTCTATGAGAACAGTTATTTTCCATGATGATTGTCTATGAGAACTCTGTTTTTTCTATGAAAACTGTATTTTTTTCTATGAGAACTGTTATTTTCAATAATGATTGTCTATGAGAACTGTGTATTTTTCTATGAGAATTATGTATTTTCTATGAGAATTATATATTTTAATGTGTGGTGAGACTATTTGAACTGTGTATTTTTCAGTTCACATAGCCATTTCACATAGTTCTCATAGAATTGACTATGAGAATTGACAGTCCAGTTCACAGGGACAAGGGTATTTTTGTCCGAAATAATATGGTTAAGAAATTGATTCTAAAAATATAAATTTTACTAAAAATGAACACGTAGACAAAAAGTTGAGAAAAAGGGGCAAAATAGTAAAACTGCATGAAAAATCAAGAAAAAAGACTAAAATAAAGAAGTATTTTTGTCAGGATTGTTTGAAGTTTGAACCTAAAAAACAGGGCCGGCCTAAAAATTCCCCTTATTTGTAATATGGACTTAAAGGTTGGAGCCCAAGGTTTAAACAATTGCGGTACATGGCTAAGCCAATTCTCGGCCCACAAGGGTTATTATTTACACGGCCGAGGATCATAAAAGGGCAGCAACAGTTTTGATACTACGGGGGATGGATTAGAGAAAAGAAAAAAAGAACGGTACGGCAGAAATTCACACGGACGAAACAGAGAAAGAGGCCGTGATATCTTCTTGGAATCACGCTGAACAGGCGATTGCCGAGATCAACAGAGGGGCTGCGAGGTTTAGCTTTTTGTTTCGAATACTGTTTATTTTTGTTCCGAGTTTTTCCTTCAAGTTTTGAAGCTTCGTTTAATTATTCGCACTCCGGTAATTCGTTTTAATTTCTGTTCTTTATAAAAGTTGTTCGTTTGTTCTTATTTAACTTAGATCTTTTGTTTGTTTTCTATCCCGTATTTAGAATCATGTTTCAAATTAGGGTTTCTTTTATTTCCTGCTTAATAATGAGTGAGTAGTCGTATGGGTAGGGTCGCGGGGTGATTAGCACATCGTGACTAGTTCGGGCACTGCTCTTGTTTTCAAACAATGAATCAGACAATTTTAGATTGGTAAAATACTTCTCGCAGACAAATCCGGGCATTGTCGAAGCCCATGTAAACGGGGGAATGGGGGTCCAAAACTCATTCTCTGCTGCGCATGGGTAAACGGCGACCATGAGATTTAGCATCTTGCGGGGTATCTTTTCCAAATTAAAGTTAAACGTTTTTAAGAGTACTGAATGGAGCAGGTTAATCCGGACTGGTTACGAGTGCTATGAACTCTTTTTTAATTATTAGAAAAATTAAACAATTTCTTAGTTTTAGTTAATCTCTCAATCAAATCAACAAGGGGTGACTACCTAAGAACCCATTTAAATTGTAACAACCCGAGTTTTTAGTCAGCACACATTACCGTCTTTGTGGATTCGACTCCGGTCTTACCGGATTTATGCTACGTCGGTCTCCGCCCTACGCTTGGGACAACCCATTATTTTTGGATTAGGAAATCGTCAAGCACGAATGCGGGGGTAAAAGACCCATTGCCAAGTAGTTCACTATGTTGGTAAACCATGGGATACTCAAAACGGCAAGCAATTATTCATCCGGAAATGTGTCCACAGTAGGAAGGCTTGGAGTAGGATCCTCAAATTGTAACTGCGATAAGTGGTCGGCTACCTCATTCTTCACACCCTTCTTATCCTTGATGGTTAAATTGAACTCTTGTAAAAGGAGAATCCACCTTATCAAAAGGGCTTTGGCATATTGCTTTGTAAGTAGGTACTTAAGGGCTGAGTGATCTGTATACACTATAATAGTGGTGCCACTTATTAGGTAAGACTGAAATTTGTACAGAGCGAACACCACCGCAAATAGATCTTTCTCCGTGGTAGTGTAATTCATTTAAGCATCGTTCAAGGTCTTGCTCGCATAGTGGATGACGTATGGATGTTTTTCCTTCCGTTGTCCCAACACGGCCCCCATGGCATAGTCACTAGCATCGCACATAAGCTCAAACGGTAGATTCCAATCCGGTGGTTGCACAATCGGAGGAGTGGTAAGATTAGCCTTTAATTTGTTGAATGCTTGCTCACATGCAGGAGTCCACTCAAACAGAATATCTTTGGAAAGAAGGTGGCATAGGGGCCGAGAGATTGCACTAAAGTCTTTGATGAACCAACGATAGAAACCAGCATGCCCGAGGAATGAACGGATATCCTTTACGCACTTTGGAGTCGGGAGATTGAAAATGACATCGATCTTTGCCTTGTCTACCGCGATACCATCGGAGGAAACGATATGGCCAAAAACAATCCCTTGAGTGACCATGAAGTGAATCTTTTCCCAATTAAGCACCAAGTTCTTCTCTTCACACGTTGTCAAAACTTTCTCCAAGTTGGCCAAGCATGACTCAAATGAATTGCCAAATACGGAGAAATCATCCATGAACACCTCCACTATTTTCTCATCCATATCACTAAAAATACCCATCACGCACCGTGAGAAAGTTCCCGGAGCATTGCATAAATCGAAGGGCATGCGACGATAAGCGAAGGTTCTGAAGGGGCAAGTGAATGTTGTCTTGTCTTGGTCCTCTAAGTCAACCTCGATTTGATTTTACCCGGAGTAGCCATCAAGAAAACAATAGAATGCGTGGCTGGCTATCCTTTTCCAAGATTTGATCAGTGATTAGTAAAGGGAAATGGTTCTTCCTTGTGCTTGCGTTGAGCTTCCGATAATCAATGTAGGTGGACATAAACAGACGGTGCTAGTAGTAGCACATTGGATGTAACGGCTACTCGTGCCTATTGACCGGTATCCTAATTTATCATCAAACCCGTAATCTGCAAAACAGACAAGGGGTGAGCGCACCTTTGCCTCTCGACGGCAAAGGCCCTCCGATGCCTAAGTTAGTGTCACGTACAAGAGAAAAACCATAATTATTAGTAGGAGAATGTGAATGATTGCAGTGTATTGCGTACCTTTTGCCTCTAGGTTTGATATGTGTTTGCTTGCTGCCCAAGCATCCTTGTTGCCGTAGGTTGCCTATCTCGTATAGGAAACCTAGGATAATCTAGATTCTCATTCCTTTAACGATTTATTTCCTTAGTTCTTTTAGGACTTCTTCCCACTCTGGGCCGAACACCCCACTCAGATCCTTTATTCACGAGATCTTACTCTTATCACATAGTACAATCGTACTGGATTCTTCTAGATTATTCCTACCGCCTTATCTCTTTCAGTTAGGGCCTTCAAGTATCCTTTTTCTTGTTCGGCCATCTCATTGTCGAACAGACTGCTTTGCTCCTATGACTTCCAATGTCATTTGTCTTTATTGCCGACCACCGCCCTTATCGGCGGTGTGCTCCCCTCTAGTCCCGTGTGGTCCCATGTACCATGTGTTCGGGCACCAATTATGTCTTTTTGAGAATACCTCCCTACAATTGCTCCCCAGCTTTACTCGTTATCTCTTGTCAAATGACGAGCAAAGCTCCCCAGTGCCGAGCAAAATCAAGTTGCCCTTCCAGTTTTTTACTGAAAAATTTTCTTTTCAACTCTCTGAGAGTAAATTGATCATATCTTTCAATGTACAAATAACTTTAGATTTAAGCTACTTGTGTTAGAAATTAGACTAAACAAACTTTTTAACGGTTCCAACCTTGCAAAAATCGGAGTTCAGGAATGTTCGGGATAAACTCGCAGAGTATGAGCAATTTTAAAGTTTCCATGCCTCAGGCGCCAATCCACGCCCCAAGCGCAACCTTGAAATTTCAAAACTAACCAAATTTGCGGCCTTGTCACGGGATCTCCTGAACTCCGATTTGCACGCGGTTTGAACCGTTGGAAATCTTGTCTTGTCTACTTTCTAACCAAATTAGTTTGACTCCCAATTGCTTATACATCAGAAGATATGATAATTTTACACTCAAACAGGTCAAAAAATAACTAATATTTGGAAAATCATTGAATCACACCAACATTAAATTAGACTGAAACCTAATTTATATTGATAAACCGGGTATTCAAAGTACTAAATAATGGTGTGATCGAATCATAAAAATATATATTTTTTGGTTGATGAAAAAATTGTTGAGATTAAACCAAATCAAAAATTGTTGGAGCCACTAAATATATTGAAGTAGTCCGATGCTCCACCAAATGCACGATGCAATTGGGAAAACTGAAAGCGCCCCTATAAGATTTCTCCAAACTGAGGTTTATCTTTCAAATTTTTTGTTTACTGTAACAATCAATGAACTAATTACAGGGGTATTGTGGGGAAGGTCACCGTCGTAATTACGAACCCAGTTTATGTTCCATTCAAAACTATGTTAGCTTTTCCTCAAAACTTTTTGACAACTAGCTAAAAGAAGGGTGAAACTGCAAGTAATATAAAAAAACTACACATAATTGCCCGCGTCTAAAGGCACGGTGCAATGCTTTACCCCACTTTTCCAAACTTTTGTGTGTGGATATATAGAACGGTTCTTCGTAATGCCATCTTACATGAGGTGAGTCCCAGATATGCGTATGGTCCAACCTCATGCGAGAGGAGCATTACCAATTACTCTTGGCCGCATTGCATTGCTCTTGGCTGCATTGAATTGAACTTGGCCACTACGACTTACTCTTGGCAGGGTCGAATTGCACTTGGCCGCGTCGAATTACTCTTGGCCACATAGAATTACTCATGGCCATGAGGAATTGCACTTGGCCGCGAAGAATTGTGAGACCATAATGTAATTAGTGGCGGCCAAGTGCAACTTCACCCGGGCAAGAGTAATTTGATGCGGCCAAGTGCAATTCGATGTGGCCAAGAGTTATTCAATGCGGCAAAGTACAATTCGATGCGGCCAAGAGCCATTTGATTTGTCCAAGAGCAATACGAAGCAGCCAAGTGCAATTCGAAGCGGCCAAAATTATGAAACATTAATTTTAGTTTTTCATTTATCTTTCTCCCAAATATTCATTATTTCCTAGTATATTTCCAAGTCTTATACACGTAAATCTCAGCTACAGAATAAATATGTACAAATCCGACGGTCCAAAATATACAGAATTCAAAAAACACTGCTTCATATTATCTAGATTGCACTTTGGAATTCTGGAGAAAGACCACATTGTCCACCTTGACTTCATCGCAGAAATATTCTCAGTTGACACCCTCTATCAACTGTATTCGTTTAGATCTGCGATCAATAGATTCCGTTGCTTAACAAATTTGGTGGATTCAGATTTGCAGACGGATAGCTGAAAGGAATCCAGGAACCCTGTAGTGCAGAAACCTTTGCTATGAAAGAATCAATGGCTCATAAGGTTGAACATCTATTTTTTTTTTCCTTCGAAGATAGATGTTTTTTGATTATGCAACTATCAATATCCGAGCAATCTAATATTTTGCACTAATGATTTGCTCAGCTAGTAGAAAATGGAGGTGGTCTAACGCTACCACCAAATGCACAATGCAACTGGGAAAACCGAATGCAGAGAAGAAGCTCTTTCCATATACCTAACCCTATTATTGGATTTCACTTACTTTTGGTACTTTGAAAATCTTCTTTATTGATATATAATAAGTTTTTATCCGATTTAAAATGACGGAGGTGCGAGTTTTTTACTGAAATATTTACTTTTCAACTCTCTTAAGGTAAATTGCTCATATCTTTCAATGTACAAATAATTTTAGATTTAAACTACAAGTGATAGAAATTCAACTCAACAAGCTTTTTAACGGTTGTAACCTTGCAAAAATCGGAGTTCGGGAATGTCCAGGATAAACCCATAAAGTTTGATCAATTTTAAAGTTTCCATGCGCCCCAAGAGCAACCTTGAAATTTCAAAACTAACCAAATTTGCGGCCTTGTCACGGGCTCTTCCGAATTCCGATTTGCACGTGGTTTGAACCGTTGGAAAGCTTATCTTGTCTACTTTCTAACCAAATTTGTTTGACACCCAATTGCTTATACATTATAAGATATGATAATTTTATACTCAAACAGGTCAAAAAATAACTTATATTTGGAAAATCATGGAATCACACCGACATTAAACTAGAGCAAAACCTAATTTATATGGATAAACAGGGTATTCGAAGTACTATATTCGAAGTACTAAATAATGGTGTGATCGAATCATAAAAATATATTTTTTGGTTTATGAAAAAATTGTCGATATTAGATCAACTCAAAAATTGTTTGAGCCACTAAATTTATTGAAGTAGTCCGATGCTCCCACCAAACGCACGATGCAATTCGGAAAATTGAATGCGTCCCTATAAGATATCTCTCAACCGATATTTATCTTTCAATTTTTTTGTTTACTGTAACAATCAAAGAATTAATTACAAGGGGATTGGGGGATTGTGGGGAAGGTCACCGACGTAATTACGAACCCAGTTTATGTTCCATACAAAACTCAATTAGCTTTTCCACAAAACTTTTTGACAACTTGCGCAAAGAAGGGTGAAAATGCAAGTAATATAAAAAAAACTACAAGTACCTGCGCCTAAAGGCACGGTGGAATACTTTCTAAAAATCGTCTAAATGAAGTATCAAACTCCACCTTTCCAAAATTTTGTGTGTGGATACATAAAACGGTTCTTTTTAACGCCCTCTCTCATGAGATGAGTCCTAGATATGCTTATGGTCCCACCTCATGCGAGAGGAGCATTACAAATTACTCTTGGCCGCATCGAATTGCACTTGGCAGCTATGAATTACTCTTGGTCGCATTGAATTGCACTTGGCCATGTCAAATTGTCCTTGGCCACAAGGAATTGCAGTTGGCCGCAAAGAATTGTGAGACCATAATGTAATTAGTGGCCGCCAAGTGCAATTTCATTCGGGCAAGACTACTTAGATGCAGCCAAGTGCAATTTTATGCGGCCAAGAGTTGTTCGATGCGGCCAAGTGAAATTCGATGCGGCCAAGAGCAATTCGATGCATCCAATTGTAATTCGAAGTGGCCAAAATTATAAAACATTAATTTTAGTTTTTCATTCATCTTTTTTCCAAATATTCATTATTTTCAAGTATATTTGTAGTCTTATACTCGTAAATCTCAGCTATAGAATAAATATGTACAAATTTGATGGTCCAAAATATAGAGAATTCAAAAAACACTACTCCATATATATAGATTGCACTTTGAAACTCTTGAGAAAGACCACATTGTCCGCTCTGACTTCATCAGAGAAATATTCTCAATTGACGCCACTATCAACTATGTTCGTTCCGATCAGCGATCGATAGATTCCGCTACTTAACAAATTAGGTGGATTGAGATTTGCAGATGGACAACAGAAAGGAATCCTGGAACCCTGTAGTGCAGAGACCTTTGCCGTGAAAGCATCAAAGGCTCATAAGGTTGAACATCTGTTTTTTTTTTTCTTTTAAAGAAAGATGTTTTCTAATTATGAAACTATCAATATCCAAGCAATCAAATATTTTGCATGGATCATTTGCTCAGCTAGTAGAAAAAAAGAGGTGGTCCGATGCTACCGACGCTACACCAAATGCACGACGCAATTGGGAAAACCTAATGCAGAGAAGAAGCTCTATCCATATACCTAACCCTATGATTGGATTTCACTAACTTGTTGTACTTTGAAAATCTTTTTTATCGTTATATAATGGGTTTTCATCCGATTTAAAATGAGGGAGACGCGTGTTTTTTACTCAAATATTTACTTTTCAACTCTCTCTGAGTAAATTGATCATATCTTTCAATGTACAAATAATTTTGGATTTAAACTACTTGTGATAGAAATTCGACTCAACAAGTTTTTTAACAGTTCCAACCTTGCGAAAATCAGAGTTCGGGAATGTCGGGATAAACCCGCAAAGTCTGAGCAATTTTAAAGTTGCCATGCGCCTTAGCGCAAAGCCATGGGCGCAACCTTGAAATTTCAAAACTGACCAAATTTGCGTCGTTGTCACTAGCTCTCCTGAACTCCGAATTGCACGCAATTTGAACCATTGGAAAACTTATCTTGTCTACTTTCTAACCAAATTAGTTTGACTCCCAATTGTTTATACATCAAAAGATATGACAATTTTACACTCAAATAGGTCAAAAAATAACTTATATTTGGAAAATCATTGAATCACATTAACATTAAACTGGAGTGAAACCGAATTTATATTGATAAACAAGGTATTTAAAGAACTAAATAATGGTGTGATCGAATCATAAAAATTATTTTTTATGGTTTATGAAAAAATTGTCGAGATTAGACCAAGTCAAAAATCGTCGGAGCCACTAAATGTGTTGAAGTAGTGCAGAGACCTTTGCCATGAAAAAATCAAAGGCTCATAAGGTTGAACATCTGTTTTTTTTTCTCCTTTGAAGAAAGATGTTTTCTGATTATGAAACTATCAATATCCGAGCAATCTAATATTTTGCACTGATGATTTGTTGAGCTAGTAGAAAATATAGCTGGTTCGACACTATCACCAAATGCACAACGCAACAGGGAAAACTGAATGCAGAGAAGAAGCTCTATCCATATACCTAACCCTATGAGTGGATTTCACTAACTTTTGGTAATTTGAAAATCTTCTTTATCGATATATAATAAGTTTTTATCTGATTTAAAATGAGGGAGATGCGAGTTTTTTATTGAAATATTTTCTTTTCAACTCTTTGAGAGTAAATTGATCATTTCTTTCAATGCACAAAAAATTTTGGATTTAAACTACTTGAGTTAGAAATTAGACTCAACAAACTTTTTAAGGGTTCCAACCTTGCGAAAATCGGAGTTCGGGATTATCTGTAATAAACCCGCAAAGTTTGAGCAATTTTAACGTTTCTATGCTCCTTAATTAGGAGCAAATCCATGCGCCCCAGCCGCATTCTATTGCGCCCAGGTGCCACCTTGAAATTTTAAAACGAACCAAATTTGCGGCCTTGTCACGGGCTCTCCCGAACTCAGATTTTTACACGATTTGAACTATTGGAAAGCTTGTCCTGTATACTTTCTGACCAAAATTGTTTCACTCCCAAAATTCTTATACATCAGAAGATAAGATAATTTTACTCTCAAATAGGTCAAAAAATAATTTATATTTGGAAAATCTTTGAATCACACTAACATTAAACTGGACTGAAACCTAATTTATATTGATAAACAGAGTATTCAAAGTACTGAATAATGGTGTGATCGAATCATAAATTTTTTTTTTTGGTTTATGAATAAAATTTCCTGATTAGTCCAACTCAAAAATCGTCAGAGCCACAAAATGAATTGAAGTAGTCCGATGCTCCCAGCAAATGCACGGTGCATTTGTGAAAACTAAATGCATCCCAAGAAGATATCCCTCAACTGATGTTTATATTTCAATTTTTTTGTTTAATGTAACAATCAAAGAACTACTTACAGGGGGATTGTGGGAATGATCACCAACGCAATTATGAACCCAGTTTATGTTCCATTCAAAACTCAATTTGCTTTTCCTCAAAACTTTTTGACAATTAGCTCAAAGAAGGGTGAAACTGCAAGTAATATAAAAAAACTAGTAGTAATTGCCCACGCCTAAAGACACGGCACAAAGCTTTTTAAAAATTGTCTAAATGAAGTATCAAACCCTACATTTCTAAAATTTTATATGTGGATATATAGAACGGTTCGTTTTAACTCCATCTCACTTGAGGTGAGTCCCAGATATGCGTGTGGTCCGACCTCATGCGAGTGGAGCATTGCAAATTTCTCTTCGCCACTTCGAATTGCACTTGGCTACTACGAATTACTCTTGGCCGCAGAATTGCACTTGGCCGCGTTGAATTACTCTTGGCCGCCTAGAATTTCTCTTAGCCGCGAGGAATTGCACTTGGCCGCGTGTAATTGCACTTGGCCACGAAGAATTGGGGGACCATAAAGTAATTAGTTGCGGCCAAGTGTAATTTCATGCGGTCAAGTGTAATTAGATGTGGCCAAGTGCAATTTGATGCGGTCAAGATTATTTCATATGGCTAAGTGCAATTCGATGCGGCAAAGTGCCATTCGATGCGTCCAAGATTAATTCGAATCGGTCAAGTGCAATTCGAAGTGGCCAAAATTTTGAAACATTAATTTTAGTTTTTCATTAATCTTTCTTCCAAATATTCATTATTTCCAAGTATATTTCTAGTCTTATACCCGGAAATCTTAGCTATAGAATAATCATGTAAAAATTCGATGGTAAAAATATGGTGAATTAAAAAAAAAGCTGCTCCATATTATATAGATTGCATTTTGGAATTCTGGAGAAAGACAACATTTTCCGCCCTGACTTCATCGGAGAAATATTCCCAGTTGACACCCTCTATCAACTGTATTCGTTCCAATCCGCGATTGATAGATTCCGCTGCTTAACAAATTAGGTGGATTCAGATTTGCAAACGAACAACCGAAAGGAATCCAGGAACCTTGTAGTGCAGAGACCTTTGCCATGAAAGAATCAATGGCTCATAAGGTTGAACATCTGTTTTTTTTTTTTTGAAGAAAAATGTTTTCTGATTATGAAACTATCAATATCCGAGCAATCTAATATTTTGCACTGATGATTTGTTGAGCTAGTAGAAAAATATTGGTAGTAGCTTGAGGATTTTAGATCTCGCGGTAGCTTTTAACCTTAGAGTTGGGAATACTCTTTATAGGAAGCGAGATGAACATTTAAGTACTTTTAAGAGTGGAGCCAATAGAAGTCAAATCGACTATTTTCTTGCTAGAGGTGCAGACTGCTTGACATGTAAGGACTGTAAGGTTATTCCCAGAGAGTGTCTAGTGGCAAAATATAGACTTTTGGTGTTAGATATTTGTCTTAAGGGGAATAATAGAAGGAGAAAGGAAACTAGATGCCCACGGACTGAATGGTGGGGCCTAAGAGGGGAGAAATTAGAGGTTTTCAAGGACAGAATGTCAAAAGAAGTACGGTGAGGAGTGGAAGGCGATAGTGACAATATGTGGAATACGAAAGCTGATGGTATTAGAAAAATATCGAAAAAAGTTCTTGGGGAATCGAAGGGAAAATGTCCAATTTCTAAGAGACATGGTGGTGAAATGACGAGGTTCAAACTATGATAAAAGCCAAGAAGGAGTGCTTTAAAAAGTGGCTAAAGGACCGGAATGTGGAAAATTTTCTGGGTTATAAGCAAGCTAGCAAGGAAACTAAGAAAGCAGTTAGGGATGCTAAGTTGAAAGCCTATTAGAATTTCTACACTAGACTTGATAGTAAAGATGGAGGAAAGATTATTTATAAATTTGCTAAGTTACGAGAAAGGAAAGTTAGAGACGTTTCTCAAGTTAAGTGTATAAAAGGTATTGATTCGAAGGTATTGATTCGGTGGTGTTGGTAAAAGACGAGGCGATCAGGGATAGATGGAAGTCGTATTTCAATAAGTTGTTAAACGAGAAATATGAAGGAGGCTTTGGTGAGGAGGAAGTGTATGTACTTGGCGAGAACATAGAATATGAGTTTTATCGGAGAATACAAAAGTTCGAAGTGGTTAAAGCTTTGAAAAGGATAAAACCAAATAAGGTCCTAGGATCAGATGGTATCCCTATTGAAGTGTGACTTAGGGGTGACTTGGTTGACAAAGTTGTTCAACAAGATTATTATAACTAGGAAGATGCCTGACGAATGGAGAAGGAGCATCTTAGTATCTATCTATAAGAATAAAGGGGATATTCAAAGCTGCAACAACTATAGAGGTATTAAATTGATGAGTCATACGATGAAATTGTGGGAAAGAATTATTGAGTATCGCTTGAGGATGGTGACTACGGTGTCAAAGAAATAGTTTGGGTTCATACTTGAAAGATCAACCATAGTAGCTATCTATCTATTAAGGAGATTAGTAGAAAAACACAGAACAAAGAAGAAGGATCTCCATATGGTTTTCATAGACTTAGAAAAGGCTTATGATAGAATGCCTAGAGACATCATATGATGGGTTCTTGAGAGAAAATGAGTGACCGAAGGGTATGTCGAGATGATTAGAGACATGTATGAACGTGCCGTCACTACCATTAGATCACCAGTAGGGGAAACAAGTGAATTTCCAACCACCATAGGATTGCATCAAGGGTCAGCCTTGAGCTCGTACCTCTTTGCCTTAGTTAAGGATGAATTGATTAGACAATTTCAAGAGGATATTCCATGGTGTATGATGTTTGCAGATGACATTGTCCTTGTAGATGAAATCGCTAGAGGTGTTAATATGAAACTAAAAATTTGAAGGGAAGCATTAGAGTCAAAAGGTTTTTGGATAAGTAGGAGTAAACTGAGTATATGATGTACAAGTTTAGTGGTACCAGTTGTAGAGACTCGTAATTTATTTATTTAATTACTGAAAATGATTAATTAATGTCAAAATGAGAAAGAGTGGTTTATTGGTGGTTGATTAGATTGAGGATTGAAGAGGTGAAATAGGAACTAGAGGGAGTGAATGTGTGATTTATATATAAGTTAGTATATATAGTGTGTGTGAGAGTGTAGGAGATAATTATATCTCCATATCTCACTCTCTCTCATCCGTCCCCCCTGTAAAATCCTGACCCTTTTCTTTAAAAAAAAAAAAAAAAAGAGTTG
>BPLS01006736.1:0-11330 GCA_019656275.1 Rhododendron kiyosumense
GGTATAATGTGTCAGATCTTGTAGATGATCAAGATGGACCGTTCACTTGGAGGCGTCCGGAGCTGAGGAGCTGGCTAGGATGAAGAAGCAAGAGGAGCTGTAGTTAGGAAACCTTAGTTTCCTTTTTGTTGAATAAATGTACCCTTTGAAGTATTTTTGATGTAATAAACTCTCTTTATTATATAATAAAATGCTTCTTTAACGTACCCTGATTTTGGGGGCGTTACACATATAATGCGGTTTCTAATTTTTTTAAACCATGACCAAACCATACTACTAAAAAACCGAACCAAATCTTTCGGTTTGGATTGGTTTGGACTGGATTCACGGTTGGACTGATATTTTGCTCACCCCTACT
This sequence comes from Rhododendron kiyosumense, assembly GCA_019656275.1. Taxonomy (NCBI): domain Eukaryota; kingdom Viridiplantae; phylum Streptophyta; class Magnoliopsida; order Ericales; family Ericaceae; genus Rhododendron; species Rhododendron kiyosumense. The sequence continues at coordinate 359 of BPLS01006736.1, forward strand.
AAAAATATCTTTTTGTAGTTCCAATACCGTCGTGAATTGTATAGACTAACCAATACAAGCATTAAAATTGCAGTAACTTTTTTCGACTAGCACCACAATAATAATTTACTTGCTCCTTTACCTCCAAAGATTTGGATGAGACACTTCAAAGATAAATTGAACTTGTCCTTTAAATTCAAAGACATGGGTCTAAAACTTGGATGACCTATATATATATATATATACACACACACACACATCAAAAAGAGAACTTCATAGATAGATAATGAGTCATTACAAAGGTCCAAAGAGAATAAAATACAGCCCCAATGATATCAGAAAAAAAAAAAACTAAAAGCTAGATAAAAGATAGGCAACTCCCAACACAAAAAGATCCACTTGAGAAGATTATCCGTTATCAAAGGGATAAATAATGTTAACTTCAGTGTGAATCCTGGAAGAAGCAACAAATCTTGCCCAAGATAAAACTTGATGAACTCTGGAGCTCTCACATAAGGATATATATTGAATCACTATTTCAATAATTATTTTTAACCTTCAAACGTGAGTGTTATACATTTGTTGATAGGACTAAATGATCTACTAAGGCTAAACATTAAGAGCAGAGGTGGCATTTTTTACTCATTGAGAAGTTTGATAACTAACATTGGCAAAGAAATTGAAACCAAATCTAGCAAGGAAAAGATAACTGACTTGCGCCATGAACTTTCCGGAATCACATCTGAAACTTGGATGACTTGCACCATATCACAAGCTAGCTCAAGAAAATCCCAAGGATAAAGGTGTCTTTGCAATGTTGTGATCCCATGAACCCTTGGGTTCGGCCAAGTGGGTAGTGGTGGTGCTTTTGGCGCCGCCTCGGAGTGTTCCGGTTTCTAAAAAAAGAACTTTTAGAAAAGGAAGATAATTTCAAACTCAAAAATCATGTGTTTACGTAAATAATTATTTTAGCAATATGGATCTTATTTGATAGATCTCATTGAGATTTTTTAAACGGTGCAAAAAAATTTTAAAAACTATTTCTCATTTTCATTATATTTGAGTTTGAAATTATCTTCTTTTTGAAAAGGAAGGATTAGAAAGAAAGCGGAACAGGCCCTCATCTGTTTTGGTTTGGAGTTTGGGCCCATTTTTTGGCCCTTTGGTGTTGACCTATAATTTTTATATTTAGGCTTTTAGGCCTTTGTCTTTGTCTGTTTTTACTTGTCTAATATAGGTATTTTAGACCCATGGCTGTTTCGGGATTGGCCCGTTTCATGGGCTTTGCCCCTCAGGCATTTGGGTCGGCTTCAGCCCTTTATGTATTGTCCAACCTTTGGCTGGATACCCCACCCCTATCCCCCCCTCCCCACTTGATGTACCAGTATCAAGTTTCTTAATAAATTTTTGCCATTTCAAAAAAAAAAAAAAAAACTGAAGGGCTTGCTCTTCAAAAGATCACAGGTCTGAATCCCACAAAAACCAAATATTTCAAACTTTTTGGGTCACTGAAAGTTTGTCTGGTCATTATTTTCAAGGTCCCATAATTAGTCGAAGTGCGCGTAAACTGATTTGAACATCTAGTTATAAAAAATTTATATGTCGTGATTCATTTATACTCACTCCGTTTCTTTTTTAGAGTCCAATACTATTCCATTTTTGTATGTCCCTTAATAAGTGTTCATTTTGTAAAGTTAGTGAGTAAAAGTTGGTACATTTTTTATTTTATCCCTAAAAATATATTCTACTTCGAAAAGTTAATAAGTAAAAGTGTATTGATGATGTCTCTATAAAGAGTAAGTAGGAAATGTTATAACTTTTAGAGTGTAATGATGATATCTTCATAAAAAGTTAAATTTACGAAGTGAAACTCTTAAAAAGGATTAGAATGAGTAATATTTAAGATGCCTTCATGACAGTAATGTTTTGAGATTTGTCTATGTATTACTCTTTTGTGCGCCCGTTCAAAAAAAACAAAAAACCCGACTCACACGCATACACACACCTATAAAAGAGTACATATTTTATTTAGATATTTATGCAAAAAAATATAACTTTGGCACTCCACATATTGATAATCACATTTCATAATTTGTGTTATTTATTGTCCAAAGTACATATATCACAATTCTCAAAACATATTAAAAGAAAAAATTTGGAGTGCAATTTTCAAAAACCAGCCAAAATAATTTTCCTTCAAAAGTCCTAAATTTAAACGTCGCTCTGTTATAGATTGTTTTATAAGCTTAATTTTCTTAAATTGGGCAACTGTATTTGGTTAAATCTCACCAAAGAAAAAGATACAGAGATCCCTCCCAGTCAACCGTAGGTGATGCCGTCACCGTGATGCAATGTTTGCATCATTGCATGCCTCATGACTAACCAACCATCTTTTTCTTCTGATAACTAACCAACCCTTGAACATAGGGGTTGCGGTAAAATAGCTTTTTTACCTCTACTGATAAAGTTGCTCTAAGGGGTTGTCCTTAGCTCAACTCTCATCCAAGGACATGCATGGTAAGATATCCTTTCATATTGTGGAGTTTGTTGGACAATTTGAAGTAGCTCTTTTTTCCTTGAGAGGGAGCGGCCTCATTAAGAAGGATTCTTTTAATATGTTTTTCTCTGGAATTTTAATTTCGAGGTTAATTTGTGTAACGTCCCGATTTTCGGAAATAAAATCGGAGGTATTAAATATTGATCATTTCTAAAAATTTATTAATTTAAATTCAAAATCCAAAACGAATAATTCTCCCTAACGATTCATCTATTACAAATCCTTATTGAAATACTGAAAAATAGTCTTTGTGATAAAAACTAAATAAAATAACAGAGCCGCCTTCTAAGATTGATATGGATCCCAAGCGTATTCTGGCTCGGCTCCCATCTCTTGGTTCTCTTCCGCATAAAATTGTTCACCTTCAGAATTCTGTGTCTCTTCTTGATTTTCTGCAAAATTTGGCACGGAAGCCAGGCAATCCGTACCTGAGTGAAATAGTTCACCCCGAAGCATAATCCAACCCAACTACCCCTCTTACTTTACAGTTAGCAAGCAACAGGATAATAACAGTGCGATAAAGTAAAACAAAGTTTGTTCCATATAAACCAGTTTATTACTATCCACTTAACTTGACGTGAAAACTAAGATCTCCTCCGCGGAGTCTTTCCTCCCCAACCGCTAGCTATGCCCTGTCCCATGAGCTCACTTTCTTTTGTTGTCGCGGATTGCACCTCAGTTATATACCTAGCGTGTATCCCTCTCATTACAACAAATGGAAGCTTATCATGCCCGAATCATAACTAGGGTTCGCCTATCTTATGCACCACCACACAGTCATCACTGGGCTTACTTTGCCAGTTTCAATTCACCACTGGACTCTCGCCGGTATCAATTCATCAATCACTACTGGGCTTACTTTGCCAGCTTCCATTCATCACTGGACTCTCGCCAGTTTCAATCTCATCATAAATCTCATCACATCTCAAATTCTCGCCTACAGGCATTCTAAAAATAAAACTTTCCAATTTATCCATTATCTAGCATCGTCTAAATGAATTCTATTCGCATACCACCCCATGTCTCTAGGGTCCAATCTAGCATTCAAATCAGGTATCGATGCAATATACAATTAAACCAATTAATTAAAACAAATAATCAGCAATGCAATCACACAACCTTTTATGAATGGGCCGTTGCCCTTATTCTTGTATGGCCACAATGTCAATAATGAAGTAGAACTTTTATAAATATTTTAATAAAATATTTTCTAGTCTCTTATTAATTGTTTCTAAATAATTAGATTAATTAAAATCTAATTAAATACATTAATTAGATAAAAATATTAGAATAATTAATCATGACCTAATAAGAGTCCTAAAGGTCCTATATAATCAGTTGGGTGTCAACAATTGGGTTCGGAGGGTCGAAGAATTAATTTACACGAAAACGTTAATTAAAGTGACCGAAAGTGAAGTAAATAGACAATAAATAATTGATTATAAAAATAAATGTTGAGACTGACATAATTTCATCTTTGGACAGTAATGAGTCTAAATAAAATTATCCGGGCATTTATAATAAAGTTTATACGATCGTAAAGTAATTTTGATTGGAATTACTTTAAAAATAATAATAAATAGTGAATTAAATAAAAAAAATATTTAATTTAACAAGTTACTGTGATTGAGATTCAAGAAGTCTAGAAAAAATTAGTTTGAGTGTTAAAACGTAGGTTGAAAGGTCGTAACTAATTTTCGTTTGTAAACGTTGAACGATAACTAATAAATAATTTAATAAATAGATAATTAAATAAAAAAAATATGACCTTAACAAGTTATGATCTTTGAGGTGTGAAAAGTCTAGGAAAAATAGTTCGGGGTCAAAAACGGTGTTCGGGAGGTCGCAAAAAGAATTCGAACTAAAACAGAACCTGCCGCAAGGTTTGACCGAGTCAACCTTGCGTCTGAGAGGCTAACCGCAAACTCCAGGCCTGGTTCTTGCGGCCCGAAGGTCGCGGCCGCAAGGTCGCATCCAGATTCGATTTTTTTATTTTTTTGCTACGGTTTTGATGCAGGAGACCATTTGGGACGATGAGTTATGCCTAAAAACAATAATTATACTTAGAGAAGTGATTGGGAGAGATTATACTACCTCAAATCGGATCGAATTGATTTTTGATCGAAACTTGAATTTTGGGGAAGAAGACTTCGGGTTCTTCGATCGGGGAACTTTGGGACCGAATTGGGTGACTTTTGGTGATGCTAGGAACTGTAGGAAGCGTCTGGAATGATCGAATTGGATTTCGGTCGAGTCTTGAACACAAACCCACTTTTCTCTCTCTTTCTTTCTCTCTCTAGAACTCCATAGATTGGAGCTTCGATCTCTCCTGTTTTTCTCTCTTTTCTGGACTGGTGGGGCGTGAGAATTATAATAGTTTGACCTAGGGTCGGATGGTGACGTATATATAGGCGAATTGGAAGAGTTTCGATTAGAATTGGATTTAAAGAGGTTGTATCCTATAGGGTTTCGGTATGAACGAATTTGGGACGGGAATATGCTGAGGAAGGAAGTAGAATTTGAGTAGGTGAGTGAAAATTAACTGGATTTACATGCATGCAATTTAAAAGAATTAAAAGTGGGATAATTAAGCCTAAATTGATTTAATTTGTATATATCTATTAGATAATTAAGATTAGGATAATTTTATTATTACTATTAATATTCTTTAAATGATATTATAATTGATAAATTTTACGGGACGTTACAATTTGGTAGTGTTTTTTTTTGTTTCTCTTGGCATTTTTGGTTTCATTTGGATTTTAGTTTGTTTGGGTGCATGTTGTGGGGTATTTTAGGGGGTATGAGGCTTTTGCTTAGGTTGTGGTGTCTTGGTTGGGTTGGCTTCTTGCCATCCTTTTTAGTTTGTTCTCGGCTGGGTTTTTTGTCGGTGTGCCCGAGATCCATTTAATCTTAGTGTTTCTTCTCAAAGATTAATGAAGTCTTTTTTTCCAAATGAAAAAAAAACCAATTTTTTTCTTGGATTTGAATAAATTAGTGCTCCCTTCGTTCTTTTTTAAGTGTCTAGTATTTCATTTTGGATTGTCCTTAAATAAGTGTCTTTTTTAAAGTCATTGGATAAAAGTGGGTATATTTTCTATTTAATTTGCTCCTAAAAGTCTATTTCCTTTTGAGAAGTTGATGAGTAAAAAGTGTAATGATAATGTCTCCATAGAAGGTAAGTATGTAAAATAATATTTTGGAGGTACAATTATATTAACTCCTAAAGCTGCGTGAAATAGGGGTGTACATGGTCCGGATTGGTCCGGTTCTCTATAGAACCAGTAACCGGACCATTTCAAACGGTTCTAGAAAATTGAGAACCAGAACATTACCAATATATGCATGGAACCTAACCAGAACCAAACCACAACACCGGTCCGGTTTTGGTTCGGTTCCAGTTCTATCCAATAAGCATCCAAACACTAATTCACAAAATATGAACTCATAAAATTAAAGAAATAGGAAGATAATCGGCTGGAATAGGAAAGGAAGGAAGAAAACAAAAGCTTTCCTAATAAATGAAATTTCATCTCTAAATAAATTAAGTTTAGCAAGGAAAAGATTAACCTATCAAATTCAAATACATATTTAATTACACACACACATATATATCTATATTTATTTTAGTTTTAAACGGTCCAGTCCGATTCTAACCACGGTTCATTAATTGAGAATCAGTAACCGAAACAAAATTAACGGTTCTTATTTTTTTGGAACCATAACCTAATCGTAGAACCGCAGAACCGGACCAAATAGGACGGTTCGGTCCGGATCGGACTGATTTTACGGTTCGGACGGTTTTCTTGGACACCTCTAGTGTGAAAGTCAAAGTGAAACACTTAAAAAATGACGGTTGGAGTGGTAGTTAGGGGAGCTAGACAAAAACCAATCGCTTAGGTCAAAAGGTACGTACAAGAAAAGGTGGAAATTTTTGCCGGCACAATTTTCTTTGTCTATGAAAAATCAAAAATGCTACTTGCACAACTGTTGTGTTGGTTGCGTGTGTAATTCTGACCGTCCAGATATATTTGGACGGTCTAGATTTTAAAAAAACTCTCCCAAGGATAAATTTAACTTTTATGGAGAAGTGTTTGAGTGAATCCTGACCATTCATTACAACAATGGATGGCTAGAGATTGGTTGTGTGTTGTGTTTTACACAACTGTTGTGTGTGTAGCACTTTTGGTGAAAAATACTCAACCAAATTGTCAATGATCGATCCTAACAGTCACTTTCCAATTCAACCACAAACAATAAACCACATGCAGTGATTTCTCATTTTTCTTGTTCTTCCACGACTTCATTATTAACTAGAAGGATGGGGTTCCTTTTTTTCAATGGTAAGATTTAATTTGGTTGTTTGATTATTTCACGCGACCAAATTGTTTCTCTCGAGTTGTTTGTTTGTAGGATTAGTTATACGAATACGGGGTGTTTGGGAGCCAACTTTTTGGCTTTTCATTTTTCACTTTTTGGCTTTTTGACTTTTGAGATTATGATCAGAATATATTTTGTATTTAATAGAGTGTTTGGATGATATGTACAGAATGCATTTTGTAATAGGAGTAGTGTTTGGAAGATATGGAATGAAAATGAATTATAGATTAATTTTTACTATGTTGCCCCTGCAACTATTTCTACTGATACGTGGCCCTCTCTCTACCAATGCCCCCACCTACTACCAGTACTCTTCTTCTCCTTTTACTCCACTTCTTTACTTTTCTTCTTTTCAACACAACAGACTCACAAGGCTGTGAGTGAGAGAGAGAGAGAGAGAGAGAGAGAGCAGCGTGTGACAGAGGGAGGGAGGGAGAGAGAGAAAGAGGGGAGTCCGGCCACCACTACCTCCTCATCACCACCTTCAACCGCATCACCTCCGCCATAACCACCACCACCAAGCTCACCCCACCACTGGTTCCCACCACCGGTTCCCACCACCAACCGAGATCCCGAGATCCCCACTGCTCATAACGTTCAAAACGAGAAATTATCAAAGAAGAGAGAGGGTGGACTTGTCTTTTGACATTACTGGATCCGAAAATGGGAAAATGGGAATTCAAAAAGCTCCTAAAACCTCTTTTTCTGTTTTATTTTAGAAACAACAAATTGGAAAATCTATTTTACCTAAAATCCATTTTCTCTTTTCCTACCAAACACCAAAAATCCGAAAATGGCAATTGAAAAATGCAAAACCAGGCCTCCCAAACACCCCCTACGTCTATTGGGACCAACGGATTCCCTACCGATGGGTGACGAAGGGCAAGTGGGCCCACTCCAAGCCCGCACGAACGATCCAAGCCGTTCTTGAAATCTGAATGAGAAAATGACAGATTGGATCGATCGAGCACATACACATATCGGATTGAGTTTATTTTGCACGGGTATACTCAATTTTTTTTTAAATTATTGAACGGTTCGGATCATCTGTGCAGAACCTAGTATGGGCTCCGCGTGCCCATTGGTACTCAATCAATAAAGAACCTGTCGGTCCCCTTAGCATTAGTGAGTTATACGCTCGATCTTGATATACACGTACATAAACACACATTAGCGATTTCAAAAAGCTGTGGGTACGTATGGGTAGGCCTGTCAATTGGCCGGATCTGATCTGGATCCGATCTGAAAAATCCGATCCGGATCCGGATCCGAATTTGATAACGTCGATCCGTAATCCGATAATCTGAATCCAGTAATTCAAATACGGATCGGATCGGATTAAATCCGTTATCGATCTGAATCCGAATTTTATTTTTTAAAATTTTTATTTTGAAAAAAAAATGTTTAAGAAGTTGTATTTTTATTTTTTTCGGAAAATATTTTTTTTTGAAAATTTTTTTTGCTAAAACTTTTTAAGTAAAAAAGTTTTCAGATTGGATTCGGATTTTCGGATCGGATCTAGATTTTTCGGATTTAGATCCGGATTATCACTATCGGATTCGAGTCTTATTGGATTCGGATCGGATCCGAGTCTTATCGGATCCGGATCGGATCCGAGTCTTATCGGATCCGGATCGGATCTGCCCCGTTGACAGGCCTACGTATGGGTCGTTCACAAAGCTTAGTGTATTATTATTATTTTTTTTTGGGGGTAAATAAAATAGTACTCCGTATTATCTTATGTTGCCTGCCTCTCTTAGTAATAACTACTACTAAATTGCAATCTTCCAAATTCAAGTGCTTCATCAATAGGAGCTTCTCCAGTCATCACAAGTACTTCTACTCAAATTAGAGTAAAAACTTCATTTGATAATATATGAACCATCCAAAATGGATAAATTAATCCAACTGTTAGCAAAAAACTGACAAATTTGAGGAAAACTTAGAAGGGAGAAAATTATATTATGATCTCCCTTGTTTTGATTACAAATTTGAGGAAAACTTCATTTTGTATGGATCTGAATCAACGATTTGAGTAAGTTTTAGGAAATTTGTTCTGAAATTTTGGTCAGGCTTGCTGCAGTAGCGTCAATAGTACTGTCTTTGATGGGTTAATTTGTTAACCAATAACATTTTTAATACTATAATTATAGCAATTATTATCTCCTCAATGAGTAATGCGACCCCTCGAGGCTATGTACATGGTATCGCCTATGTATATGATATCTATAAATACGATTGATCACGTAAATTTGTTTGATCAAATCTCCCAAAATGAGTTTCTTAAAAAGAGAGAGATAGAGAGAGACCACACAAATTTTCTCTAAATCAGTTATTTTCATTTGTGTTTCTCTTTGAAGCTTTATCACATCATCATTATTGAATATATACTCCTTCCGTCCAATTTATTATTTTGTTTGTTTAATTTAGAAAATTTAACTTATTAAGACAATATAATCATTACACTTTGAAGACCAACTTTCCAAAAGATACCCGTCAAATGTCAATGATCAAATTGCACTTGTCACTCCAATTCGAGAGAGAAAGGGTAAAATAAAATTTTCACAAGACTTAATTTATTCTTGAACTTTTCAAAATGAACACTGAGTTTAGGACATTAAAAAACTACTAAAAAGTAGACAAACAAAATACTCTGTAGGACGGCGAGAGTACAATTTGAACATAGATTCTCTCATAAGTAGCGCTTTAGGTAAGCATCCATGCGAGTGTATTGAACCTCTGGATACAGCTCTGAAGCTTCTTCACCCTCTTCCCCAATTTCAAAGTTGGATAAGCAACCTTCATAGAATATATGGTAGAAATGCCCCACTCCTACTTGCCCAGCCAAATCCATTCCTGCAGTTTTGGTATAGTATTAGTTAGAAATTACTCCATCGGTTCCATATTATTCTCTTTATTGTTGGAGAAATATAACTCAAATTAGATTAAAAAAATTAATGTACTTTTTTTTTTAAAACGGCAAAAATTTATTACTCGTAAGAAACTTGATAGGGGTATGTACATCAAGTGGGAGGAGAGGGGAAGGGAATCCAACCAAAGGGTGTATAAAGGGCTTAGGCCCAAACACCGGTAGAGCCAAACCCAAAAAACGGTCCAAGCCCGAACACGTATCAGTCTAATATGCCCAGATCAAACATTACAAACCAAATAAAAGGGCCTAACTGTCCAAATATGAAAAAATTAGCTCACACCAAAGTGGGCCATTCCCGGCCCAAAAAAGCCGGGCCCAGACCATCCCAAATTTTTTTTAAGAAATAACTAATGTACTTACGTGCATGATGTTTTTAAAATTTTCACTAATAATGCAAAAAAACTAATTACTTGAATGTTTTTATGTTTTGACCACTAGTGTGCATTCAGAATATTGAATTCCTGCAGGACTTCAGAAATTCTAAATAGCTGGTTTTTATGTTTTGGTAGTTCGATCTCCTTATCATGTTCCTCAGTTCCTGAATTGGCTCCACTTGAACTCTAAACGAGCTCAAGTAACATCAGTGAGCTAAGATCGATTTGATAGTGTGTGTATATATATATATATATAATCAGGCCTATATAACATTTCCATCAAGAATAATCACAAAGCTTTATTGGCACACATACAATAGGCCGGATGAATATTTCCTTGCGTTCATGCTCTCGACTCAATTACTAATTCATTATAACGCATCCTCAACTGTCACGATATGCTAGAAACTCCAGAAAGACATGAATTTTAGGACAATCATGCGACCGAGAGTGCATCAAGGCGTGCAAGAGTTTCTGGGGAAGGGATTAAGATATATATCATGTCATGAATGTTGTATCGAAAGCATTGCATCGAGCATAAATACTAATCCCATTCGAATTCGTACCTTTCATGGAAGCTAGGAAGTCTTGGGCAGAGATGGAGAACTTGTCGAGGGTCCGACCGCTGAGGTTCTCCCACATGTCAACTAACTGCCTTTGCGTAAGGATGTTTTCCTTTGGCCTGAGGTACAATGTCTTGTTTAACGTACGAGGGTCGTCTATTGTTTTCACTGTGTATGTTGCCACATC
>BPLS01006740.1:0-12826 GCA_019656275.1 Rhododendron kiyosumense
TTTATCTAACTTTCCACTTATTACCACTGATCATTACATCAAAAAAAATTCTCAAAACCCAAAACCAAACAAAGTGATTGTAATTCTCTAGCTCTTGTACGATTACAAAGCAGGTATGAATTTTTTTGGTTACGTTCAAAGAAGATTGTCACGCGTTGGTTGCAAACTCCTCAATCACGTCCTTTTCTATTATAACCAGACAAAGGAATAGGACAAGTGGGTGAGTATTGTTTGAGTCTCACTTTCATGGCCGGGAGGGTATAATATCTCACGTGGTACCCGTTCGGCACATCCAAACACTTTCTCTCCTCTCACTCAAATGTTTTCTCTCTCCAAATCCAAGCCATCCAAAAACGCAATGGACGGCTTGGATGTGCCGATCGAACGGGTACTGCATGTTACCCACCCGGCACTGAATTTTTTCCCTTTCATGGGTATGTGACCTCTGGCTGGGGTGGAGGCCAGGAGGACCCCAAGTTGTTAGTATACCAACAAATGCCCACTTTGGGAAACTTACGTTACGTATATAAGCTGCCACAAACCTGATCACCATCATCTGTCCCACCCTGCTATAATATTACTCCATATTTTCCATACCATTTTGTTCAAGTTCATGAGAACTTGCGGTGGAGAAAAATAAACCATTTTGCCCTTTAATTTACTCAAATACGCATAGAAATGTATTTGCATTATCATACACATACAACACGGCCTCCATGGGATTTGAAAAGGAGTCCGATTTAGTTTGCCTATTTTTCTTTTTCTTTTGGCTAAAACATTAATGGTCGATGGGGTCTAGTAATTTGTATATCTATGGGTACCGTTCATTTACTGTTTTAACCGATCAAATGAGTGACGTGAATTTGACAACCTTTGAAATAGCTAGGTTCATAAAGCTGTTTTCGATCGATTGAAAACAATAATATCACAATAATGTGCTGCATGCGCGCGTAGACATGGAAAACTTTGTTACATTGTTTCAGAAGCTTCAAAAATCTGTTAAGAGTTTAATTTGAAAATGTGCCGTATTCGAAAAATTCAAAAAAAGCAAGTCCCTATAACTCTTGACAATTCCACAGCAAGTTTTTTTATAGTATATTTTCAGAAACACAAGAACAGAAAATGAAAAACTGGAAATGATGCACGCCAAGCAGCCCTTGCTTACTTCGTAGTTTTCAAATGATGGGGAGTCATAACTGTTCCATTTTGATGCTGAGGAATTATTATAAACCTCTAGGGAGTTAGCTTGTCATGATGATCATCAAAAGGAAAACAGGACAGTGGGTGGCTTGGTCATGGGTGCATCAATTAGAGATGATCATTTTGATTGTTTTTATTTTTGTTATCCTGCCAGCTTACTGCACCTCGACTAATCTTGGAGTTCAATCACATCGCCCACTTGCGAAATTCTCAATTAATAAATCAAAGCAAAGTTATATGTGAACTGACCCCAAAACGAGTTACTCCATATATAGAACCTAAGAGATTTTTCAACCTAAGACTTTAGAAGGAAACAATACCTATGTCTTAGGCGGACTTTTACGAAAATACCTTGTGTTTCAAGTGGTCTTGACCACTAGGCCAAATCCGGAATTTAGAGATGATGATTTTGAAGGGTCTTATCTTCACACATGCATCGTATCAGTATCACGGCAAATGGATTGTTTTACATATTCGGTTCTAGACTAGAAATAGTAAACCATATTCAGAAGCTATACCTTTCATTTGTTACTTGCGAAAATGCAGGGACTTTTGACAACGGTCACCGTACCTTTCATTTGATGGTTGGCCTTTCATTTTACAAAAATACGCAAAATGCCCAACTCTCAAGAAAGAAGGAGTACTAAAGTGTAGTACTCCTATTTCTTGTAAAAAAATCCCAACCTCTCACCGTCCGCTCAAAGTGGCACTCAGGATAAAATGTTTATCTAATCCTACGCTCTTTTTTTGAAGAGATTGTTATCTAAACGATTACTATTATTCGGATTATATATTCTAAGAGCATCCGCAATGGGAATAATCAAAACCAATAACCAAAATGTGCCACATCAGCATTTAATTATCCATTTAGTTCATAATCAAACTTAACAACTTCTACCTCCACATTGGTTATTTTTGCATTCCGAACAAAACAAACCCTCATAATACACAATGCACATATGTTCAATCGCAAACGAATTTCAATCATGCACCCGACCACACCAAATTATTCGTCTCGATGAGACGATTTCAATGTGGGGTGTTTTTGAATTATTAAGTTTTGAGTTTAGTTATTGAGTTTGGTTATTGAGTTTTGATTATTGGTAAAAGTTGTTAAATTTGATTATGGAATGAGTGAAATTTGGTTATTTGCTAAAAGACTTGTAACTTTGCTTATTACAATGTGGGGTATTTTTTGAGCATTATTGTTAAGTTTGCTTATCCACAATCATTTGCTTATTACAATGTGGATGCTCTAACATCTGCCTAAAGGATTGGATAATAGGCAAAAAGTGCAACGAAATTCGAAAAAGATATATTGATATTTGTAAAAATGTATTAATATCTATGAGATATGTATTAATATCCGAACTTATTTGAAATTATGTGCACAATATTATTATCCTCTGTCCACTAGGCGGAGGTTAGCAAAACCGTTATTATTCAACCACAAATAAATACACAAACGCTTTATACACACACTGGAAGTATAGTGTGTGTGAGCTCAGGCGTGAATGTGAATGAATTTGTGTAAGTACGTAGAATGATTGTTATCTAAATCCTACCCATAGGCCATGATGGATTTATTCAGTGCCCTTTTGGACCCTACACAATGTGTGGTAAAGGAAACAATTAGCCCAACTTATTATGCATTAAACGTGGGGATAGCTACATTTATTTATTTATTTATACAGAGAAAATGAAGAATTTTCTTTGCTATTCTTACGGCTTATTTAAGAATATATTCGTATACTTTGTATATGGTATTCTTTGTATATCAAACGTACGTACCTGTCCACAGAACATTTATACCAAATCCAATGAACTTTGCTTGTCCAAGGGCACCGAATAAATATCTCATCTAGACATTCTAGTCCTGCATGTACTTCTTTTGCATACGACACACGCTCTAGTCCAAGTGGTTGTACAAAGAGGTCTGATCGATCATGTTCAAATTGATAAGAGTAACATGACCTGCTATTATTTGTACTAACGGTAGCTATCCATGGGATGGGAGGGGGAAAAAATCCATGTTAATTTGCATGAGGGAGACTATGGGCTAGTTATGGCCAAAAAAGTTTGAGTAGCATTATTGACTCTTATTGAATGGCCATAATAATATTCCTACTCATTTGGGCTCAAAACAACACTTAAACCACCATTTTTTTGGGACCAAAATCCCTCTACTCGGCAAAGGGTATTTTTGGAATTAATATATTACTGTATCTTATTTGGAAGAAAGTCAAAAGGCTAATTAATAATCCAACCAACTAAAAATAGTCCAAATCACGAGGCTTTGTTCGGTACCCATTTTAGTTTAGTTTTTCAATCATTACCCTATTTCTTCTTCCAATCATTACCTTTTTTTTTCCAATTGTTACTTTCTCATCTCTCTCTATTTCTCTCCAATCATTACCCCTCTCTTCAATCATTATCATATTTCTTTCTTCACCAACTACCAAAACTAAACTAAAATAAGCTACCAACCAAACAAAACCAGATCTATTTTTCCGGGAGGTTGAATTATTCAACAACCATTAATCCGGCTATTTAGTTGCTATCTTTCGCTACTTGGTCAAATCTCTTGGGGGGTTAATCAATCACATGCTACAAATAAAACTCCTATTTGCAAGAAGATTTTCACATGTGCACATCTACGCACTAAAGTCCGATGAACATAATTTTTGACAAGATTAATGTTCTCACCAAACTCTATGAAATGAACAGAACCGATTATCAAAATGTGCTCAAAATATGGCCAAAAAATTAAAAACAGACCCGAGGGTAACACCACCACCTATCCTATCTCCGTTACATCTCCATAAAAGTTACTCAAAGAAGAGGGGACTACGCTTTACGCTTACCGACTAGCAAATCAAATCAAGCTTAGATAGCACTATTGCTTGTCCATGTTGTTCACGTGTCCACTTTTGTGTTCATGAGAATCACGAGTCTTATCTCGACCAATATTTGTGGTTTTTGTGTTCTTTTCGAGTTAGTTCTGATCGAAATGGGGACCTTGATGTCCCGGGGAACAATCTGGGTGTTGTTTCTATTCAGACCATCTAGGCTCAGTAATTGACAGCTTAGATTTCATTTCGACCGAACAAATTTTAGCTGTCCATCTTAGATGAAATCTAAGCCGTCCATTATCAAGTATGAACGGCCCAAATGAGGCCATCATCCATGCTGTCCATGGGTTAGTTCTAATGTGCTGTACATTTGTTCCAATCAATGTATTCCAAGAATGCGTGTAGTATTTCAATGCATTATTTTGGAAGCTGGCTTACCAATAAAACTATGGGTCCAGCATTTTGGTGTACGTCAAATGTACACCGCGTTCTTAGGAATCCGCATAAATGATTGGAGTCGCTCTATTTGTTTAAAACACTTTATTAAGGATCACTTTAAAAAAAATCAACTCAGTCGGATATCGGTAGAGACTTGATCGAACAATTTCACACTCAATTTGCTTATCATAAATTGAGCAAAGATTTAATCAAGCCATTACCCGATATCCGACTGAGTTGATTTTTCACAAGAACTCTCAAAACAAATTTTAAAAATATTCAGCGGCTCCGATCATTATGATCATGCGACTTCATCGCATCAAACTCAAAGAAATGGTCATTTTTAATTTTCAAAGCAGATACGTCCATTTCTCCATGGCCATGATCATGTATTTGTTGTACTTAGAGCAAGTTTACCGGTCATTAACTAAAAAAAACTTGTGAACAGTGTACATTTTTCATTTTACCTATTAACATTTCTTTTAATACTACACCAAGACTATCTATTTAACCTATTCTCTATTAAAATATCATTACTTTTATTTCTTAACCATATTTTTAAATTGGAGCAAATGAAGAGAGAAGAGAGAGATCTGACCAAAAAACAATAAAGAACTCTATTGCTCGTGACCAATTCTTCTCTAGAAATACCGAAATACGGTAGCCGGAGTAATAATACCTATGGATTTGCCGAATCTGGTGCATGACTGTTTCCTTGTTTGGCGTAGCTAAAATAGATCCAAAAGTATGTATAGATAAGCTAGTAAACTTGCACTTAAATCGGTAAAATGAACTCAGTGATGATTTCATCATGCTCCTATTAATAGTACAATTGTACAAAACTGCTTTAAAATATTCTAAAATATTTTGAAAGATACCGAAGGTGCACGTTACTACGTTATTCTAATGAAGCCGTGGTAATGGGTTGTTCCCTCCTGTTAATTTTTTTTTTTTTTAATCCGCAAAAACGCCTTAAAGGCTTCCCTCCTGTTAAATGACTACCTCGCAAAAACACTTCTCAAAAAAAAAAAAGGAATTGCTAAGGTCATAACTCACGCGGAAAGAATCTCTACGTCGGTTGTCCCTTCTTACCCTCTTAGTGTTTATATTTGAAAAAAGAGTCAAGTTGAATTTTTTTTCCCAAATTAATTTCGCATGGATCGTCTTTCCGTTGCTTAGAAGGACATTTTTCAAAATTGGTCTATAATTTATGCAGTAAATTTTTATTGATAACATCAAAACGAACGATATAATGTATAAATATAACTCAAATTCAGTAAAAATTTAAGATAAAACAACGAAAAGATCATGACCAAAAGTTAAAGCAAAAGGGTCCTTAGCAAAATACTACTCCGTATTAATTAGGCTGTGTTCATCATAAAAATTTTGTCTACAGCTTAACAACTTTTAGGTTAAAAAAAAAACCTTTTAGGAAATTATTTTCGCTAAATGAACTTTTAGTTGATGTATGTGAGGAGAATAATTTTTATTGAAATTCATATTTTTGTGGGATTTTTTAGCCGGTTTTGATAATAGAGGAAACCGGATTTGGGAACGCAGTTGGGTACCTACCGCTCTACTGCATGTAGTGTGGCCGATCCGACCGTCCATTTGTCATAAACGGCTCAATTTTAATTCAAGCTCCTGTAAATTTGAATCATTCACTGCTTGGATTAAAAATTAGAACTGTTTATTATCGAAATGAACGGCCGAATCAGTTACACTACACTGTAGAGCACCGGCCCTACAGCATCCCCAAGTCCGAGGAAACCCACCCTAAAATAAAAGGCATGCGCTGTACTGTACATCCTAAAATGCACCTGATTCTGCCCTCACTCGGTATGGCCAGTCAGCTGGGCCCACATCTGATGCGATGCCAACGTGTCTTTCGTTTTCTCAGAAATTGCGTACGTGTATCCTACATCTACTATTTCTCTCATTCGTAATTTCGTACCAATATAAATATCTTCTCCTCCTATTGTAATCCTCCTTGTTTTGGTAAAATCAAAACCTGCCGGTCGTTGTTGATTCCGCTTAATCCCGGACTTGGGGTGCTGCTGACCCTTCAAGGAACAACAACGCGCTGTTCCGGTCGAGGGGATTCTGCTCCGGTCTTGGTCTGACGATCAGAAATATTCACTTTGTAGAGCTCGTTCAATTGAACAAATATTTATAAAAATCAGCTCGATCAGATATCATTAAATGCCTAATCGAAACCTTTTTATCTTGAAAAGAATGGATCCGAAACACTGGATCAAATCTAATAGAACCCATTATTGGCAAGTTATATGTGTTCCTATCAGACACTTAAAGATATCCGATTAAACTAATTTTTGCATACTTGTTCAACTCGACGAGCTCTACGAAATGAACATTTTCAATCGTCGGACCAAGACCGGAGTGGAACCTCCTAGGACGGAACAGCACGCTGAAGGGACAGCAAACCCCAAGTCTCCCCTGGCTTCGGTTTAAGTAGGGCTGTAAACGAACCGAATCGAGCCGAACCCTGATAAGTTCGGCTCGGGTTCGTTAAGGTATGAGTTCGGCTCGGGTTCGGCTCGGGTTCGATTCGAGCCTAAAGAACTTGGCTCGAGTTCGGCTCGTTTAAATTTTTCAAGGCTCGGGTTCGGCTCGGTTGGGTTCGTTAAGGTACTAGTCTGGCTCGAGTTCGGCTCGGGTTCGGCTCAGTTGGGTTCGTTAAGGTACTAATCTGGCTCGAATTCGGCTCGAATCCGATTCGAACTTGAACATCTTGACTCAAGTTTGGCTCATTAAACACAAATGAATCAAGCCAAGCTGAATCTAAGCTCGAATTGAGCTCGTCAAGACTTAGGTTTGATTCAGCTCAGCTTATTAAACTCAAGCAAACCCAAACTCTCTCATTGATCGTATAGAATTTGGGAGAAAAATAAGTATTGAATTATATATACAACCTTAAAATTTTTTATATTTACAAATAGACCTCTATTAAATTATTAATTAAATTTAAGTATAGGTTCGCGAACCTAACCGAGCCGAATACCGTTAGGCTCAGATTCGGCTCATTTACGGAACGAGCCTAGAATTGAGGTTCAGGTTCAGTTCGTTTAGCAGACGAATCGAACTCGAACGAGCTCTTACCGAACCGAGCCTCGAACAGTTCGCGAATGATTCAGTTCATTTACAGCCCTAGGTTTAAGTCTATGATGAAGAGACATCGTACTCACATTTGATTGTTTAGCTCATTTATTTGTCTTCTAATCGTTGTTAAAAAAGATATACTAAAATAAACAGAAAGATCTGCTATAGATACAAGAAGTCGTCTCTCGTAATTTCGTCCAAAAATGTTAAAAATTCAGTTGAGAGTGCACAATTTCGAAATTTGTTAATTACACATTTACTATAATGAATGAACTCGCGTGTATGTACGAAAGATTCCAAACAATTATTTTCATATTTGTGCTGACTATTGCCAATGACTAAGAGCATCTCCAATCCATACTCCATTTCTTCATTTTGGAGGAAAAACATTTTTCAACCCATCCTCTAAAACTCTCCTCCATTTGGGAGGACAAACTTTGATCCTCTAAATATAGAGGATGAAGAAAAAAATAGAGGATTTCCTCCAAATATGTGTTGGAGTTGAGAAATAGAGTGTTGGGTTGGAGTTGAGATAAATAGTATAATCCTCTAAATCTACTTTTCAAATAAAATAGATTAATTTGATCCTCTCAAATAGAGATTTGGAGGGTGTTGGATTGGAGATGCTCTAAAAGAACAAGTCCACCGCACGGTCCTTGTTATTTCGTAATTTAGCATATATATAAATATACGGGTAGTTTCGGAGACACTTAAAAAAATCCATCAAATCTTAATTTCATAGTTCCCAATCAAATTTTGATGATTTGAGCCGCTCAATGTGTTCAGAACGTAATTTTAAGGGTGCGCGTAAGAAACTGCAATAAAACTAACCGGGATAGGCTTAATTTGAACAGTTTTTTATTGAACCGTTCAATAAAGTTCAATAAAAAACTGTTCAGATGAAGACCTTCCCGGTCTTTTTTTTTTTCTGATTTCTCGTAGACACCCTTAAAATCACGTTCTGATTACATTGAGGGGCTCGAATCATCAAAATTGGATCGAAAACTTGAGAAATTTTTTTAAGAATTTTTTTAAGTGTACCCGGAACCGCCATATATATATATATACACACACAATATCTACATTCGCTTATTTTCATTATTCAACCTCATCAATACAGTTTGAGTTGCATTGAAAAATGAGACGAATTTAATACAATAATAGTTCAGATTGTCCTCAAAAACGCTGAATGAGCGAAGCAACACTACTTTATTATTTTTTAAAAAAATTCACCACTAAATAAAAGGGTTAATTTTGCTTTTATCCTCTAAATTATCCTCATTTTCTTATTTCGTCCCTAAACTATGTAAACAATAATTTTGTCCCATTAACTTATTGATTGCAATCTATTTCGTCCGAAATTGTACAAAATAAGTAAAATTTCGTTCAATTTCGTACAATTTTGGACGAAATAGATTGCAATCAAAAAATTGAGGGAACAAAATTGTTGCTGACATAGTTTAAGACAAAATGTAGATGATTTAGGAGGAATGATTTTGTTCACCATTTGTAAAAAAGAATGAACATCACCCTTTATCTCATTGGTCGAAATGGTATAGGGACCATAGAATTTGATGTATGAACCACCGAGTGTAATGATTTTGTGGTGCTTGCACCATTTCAACCAATAAAATGGATAATAATGTTCAAATCATTCTCTTTCTCTAGTTTAGGGGATAAAAGGAAAGTTTATTTAAAATAAAATGAGAATTGATTTTGTCACTCTCCTTCTCTCACATGATAAATCAATTAATAAAGACACAAAAAATAGTGATATTAACAAAAAGTAGAGTGACAAAATCAATTAAAAAAAGAGAAATGATTTTGCCACTCTATTTTTTGTTAACACCACTCTCCTGCAAGTATATTTTTTTGTGAAAAATACACTTGCCGGGAAACAACGATAACAGAAAAGTGTGGCAAAATCAGGGGCCTAAAAAAACGACGTTAGCAATGGTGAGGACAAACGGGTGCACTTGCTACGAAGCTCATAAACCCTTTTTTTCCAATTGCAACGAAGGTCGTCTTACGAGACATAGATCTTGGTGCACAGTGCACTGCACACACTGCAAGGTCTCCCTCCCTCCTCAGCTTTGCCTATAAATTCGACTTGTCCGTGCCATTTCTCTCTCTCTCTCTCAGCGCAATAAACTGAGAGAAACCAATAATAATAGTTTTTTCTCTCTCTCTCCTCAATCTGCAAACTCAAATCGAGCCACAAGGTATGTCCAAGAATCCACATTTGTTAACTTATATGCAAACAAATACTATATCGACTTCACAATATTATGGATAAATGTTTTGATGTTTTCATCAGTCTGTGCTGCTACATGTTTTCATCAGTCTGTGCTGCTACATATGTAGTGATCGTTTGAGGTACTTCATATGTAGTGATCGTTTGCATTAAATTGATCTGTCATTAACTCAAATCTTGTATCTTTTGATTGAGATTGTGATTAAATATGATTGTCATTCATCCTCTTAGATCTGTGTTCTTTACTTCATTGAATAGTAAACAGTGAGATTTCTATGATTTGTTGGAGATTTTGTGTGAGAAAGAATGGGACTTTAATTTCTGTGCATCTATGCAAATTACATTGGCTGTTAGAAGATGTTGCCACCTCAAACGGAGTGCAAAACAACGGTCTAGATGGATCCACATGAATCAGTTTAATTGGATTTCAGATGTGGGAGAAACCATTACATAGTTAAATACTATGCAGGATATGCTGTCAGTTTTTACGAACCTGACCTTTTCATGGGCAGATGGGCTAAAGTGTTTTACAAACTGATGCGTCGTGGCGATTTGAAATGTTGTAGACCTCTTTATTGCATTGGATTAATGGAGAGGGATCTTCATCCTTTACTGCCTAGGTTAACAATGCCTTCGATGACTCAACTATCCTTTTCTATTTTTCAAATTTGCAGGGTGTAGGAGGGGTCACCACATGGGTTCCAATGGTAAATCAGTTGTTGATATGATAGAAACCTCATCAGGGGTTCATTTTTCTGGATTTCACATGAATGGTGGATTGGATCCAAGAAATTCAGAGGTGGAGCAACCCACGACATCAGCTGCAGAGCACGCGCCTACGCAACCTTTTGTCATTGGTAAGTGGCACATGAGATCATTTATTATATTTTTGATGTTGTTTGAAGCGAAGTCCCACTTCACCTCTGTATCAAAATAATATAGAGTACATAGCGTGAGGGCACTTCAATAACTAGCTTTTGGGGTGAGTTCTACCCAAGACTATGTAACATAGTATCAAAGGTAGGTATGAAGAATAGATAGGATGAGTATCTCTGGCCTGCGCATACATCTATTGCCGAATGAGAATGTTGCACGTGTGATAGGGTGCAAAGCAAAGTCCCACATCACCAGGCTACCAAAATAATATAGTGTGTGTAGTGTGGGGGCGCCCTCTCTTCAATAGGCTAGCGTTTGGAGTTGAGTTCCACCAAGACCATGTAACAGTTCTTCATTATTAACCCTTTGATAGAATGTTTTCAGTTTCGGAGATAGCAACAATATGGCGAAAGGAATCTGTAAGTTGAACTTCTGAATTCTCATGGAGCATAAAAGTACTGAAAATTGACATGCTAGTCATTTATGTTGATCTTAGAGAGACAGATGATGAGCTCATGGACGTTCTAATGGACATGTGCGAATTAAAGATAGGAGAGTTTATGGAACATCATAATCTTTCATAACAAGCTTCTTTTTTTGGTCTTTTTTTTTTCTTTCCCGCTAGATGTCATAATTGTGTTTCTGGTGGACTCTCTCTCGTTGAAGACCTACTAAACCGTATGTTCTCTTAATGTCAAGGTACCTAAAACTCAATGGAACATCATCCAACACTCATACTTGTGTCCACGTGAGTCAGGACTAGGGGTAGTGCTTTTACCCACTTGCCTTGAACATCCAATAAAAAGCTCTAGGTATCGCCATATTGGTCCACTGTTTCGCATCCTGATGCCATTTCGAGATAAGCATCTCACATTGGAGAGGTGCCATGTGTCAACCTCGTGAGATGACAATTAGTCAATCACATATCTCCACACGCCCCCTCCAGAGTCAGCTATATCCATGTCTTTGTTAGCACCTTGGGTCACAAATGTCCCTCCAGTTACTTCATTGGTTGCCTTGGTTTGGCTGACGGGTTGAGTGCACTCGGCTCTTAGACTTGTCTCTACGTGCCCTTGTCACGACCCCGACTCTAGGAACTTGTGTCGAGTCTTCGTGACCGGCCGATGATTCCTAATGCTCATCCAGGCCTTTTTTTTACATAAATCAATTTGGAGACAATAGTTTGAGAAAGACACAACTATTTTATTTCAAAAACACTAATTAAGTTTTATTACAAAACCCAAGTTTTCTGAAAAGAGAACATCTTTACAATATCTACACAAAAGTACAACAAGCATGTCCCAGGGCAGCAGCAACTCCATCTCTATTCTTCATTATCTGTGAAAAATATTAATTTCATAAGCCGGATGCTCGTGTGAGATACAAATACCCACGTTGCACGTTTTATAACATGAAAACAATTCTTAACATCATTGCTTGCATAATCTGAAATAAATAATCTTATGATGTTCACCTAATAGCCTAATCTTTCTGTTAGGGAGCGACCCATGTTGCTGTGTAAAATGATCAAGTCACTGGCCACTAGGACCCTATTCTTTCCGTCCGTATAACTCCCTTCTGTGTTATGGTATCTTTTTAAAACGTCCCCCAAACTCGGGACAACTGTCTGGATGCATCAATAAATCATCTCCTTTGTTTGACCGCGTCCATTTTCTAAGCTTAAATTTTACAACGTCATCACCTTTGTCTGACGTTTCTAATCTTTAACATGAAAGATTTATCATATCTTTTTCCACGGCATATCTTGAATAAAATTGTAATATTTTCTCAACATAAAATCATGCTACTTTTATAGAGAAAAATCATGTAACTAAAGTTTGAGTATCTCGCCTTAGAATTCTTTGTTATGTATACTCGTTAACCTCCGGACGACGTAGTGGAAGCTCGGCGACGGAAAAATAAGACACGGCTTGGGGTAGACTGTAGAGTACTTCTTTTTTTCCCTTTATTATTTGCCAACTACTATTCAGTATTAACCTCACACATTCTTTTTTTCCCTTTCTTTTTCTGCCGTATAATAATAGTAGAAATTCCTTGCTATTTTTAGCCATGCACAAGAATAGAA
>BPLS01006750.1:0-14551 GCA_019656275.1 Rhododendron kiyosumense
TAACACATTTAAGCCATCAACAATATAGATGGAGAGAGAATGTCTAACATAATACTTACCCCTATAGATTTTTCTTTCTTTTTCTCTTTCTTTTTCTTTTTTTTTGTTTTTTTATTATGATTGTGAGCTGTATTTGAGCTAATCTGTTAAATATTCAAATATGAATTACCTAGATTGATGGGCTGTAATTGGGTATGGAGTGTTTAATTGGTTTTGGGTTAAGTGTTTAAGACCATAGTTGTTAAAAACTTACAATATATGATATGTATCTTACAATTTGTATCGTCTCCTTTGGAGAAGGATACGTTTCTCATTATATATTATTTTTGTATAAAAATCATACGATACGATCACGTATCCTACGATTTATACGCGCATCTTGATTCTGTACATACCCTATGATTACTTATTCGAAAAAAGTCAAACTTTATTTCAAGAAGCAAAACCCCAAATGCATTAATCTAAGCCGTTTGATCTAATTATGGTATCTTTCAAACCCTTTGATAGAAATTCAACCTCAATATAGGTTTTGTATAAAAGAAAGAACCATACTTCGATTGTATTTTATCTTACTTTTATTTTCCTAACAAATGTAACATAAAGCCTTAATGTAATAGACTCCTGTTAAGAGACTTGAAATTTTGCATCTTAAATTTTTTTTAAATATAAGCATAGTTTGTTGGTGTTATTAAGTGTATCTACTTCTTAATTATATTTTAATTATGATTAATGTTGTTAAAACATAAAATAAATTTAGAATTTTCACAAAGCGCCAATTGACAAAACTCAAATATGATAGATATTATCGAAAAAGATATAAATATCTAGTTCTTAGAAACTCTAAAATATCTAGCGCTCTAAAATATTCTTGTGAAATATCTAGGATTTTTTTTGTGAGAATTTGTCTCATGTGTAATTCCAGAATTACTTCAAAATTTATCTTATATGAAAATATCTTTATACTAGAGTCTTCCATGGGGTAGTACAAATAGGGATGGGTTCTAATCATTTTGACCAAACCAAAAAAAAGGTTGAGTTCAAGTGCAATACAAATACTTTTCTTCCCCACTCGTGTGATACATAATACGTATCCCGATTTGAAAATATTGTTCAAGACTATTACAATTGGTTGTTCAAGAGTTGGGTGTTCAAAGTAAGGTTAGACCAAAATTTTTACATGTATTCTAAACAGCGGGTATTAGGTGAGAGGGCTCCTATCTCATAGCAGTTACTGTGCGTCCTGAAAGAGCTGGGTGAAGAGGGGCGAAAGTCCATCCGATCGAATGCTGTCGAGTGATCCCCACTCCGAATGAGATGTCGCATACGCAAATGCTCTTTCCGTTGCAGGCACAAGCGCTGCAAACATGGCTACTTCCGCTCTTTTCGGAAGATAAGAAAGTTCCGTCACTTCTGGGATTAAGGGAGTTCCCCCGAGGGAAAGACAGTCAATAGGAATTCTCTCTACGCTAGAAGAACTCCCTTTTCGAAAGCCTATTCGTCAAGTTCAATAACTTCTCTTCAAATAAGATAAGATAGAACCCGTAGGCACCTGGATTGGTCTATGTCTGCTTTAGGGCGTACCAAAAAAATTTATTTTAGGTGTTCAGTTGACCATGGAACCATCCATGTAGAGCCAGCTCTGTTTTGAGGCTGGTGTAACTTTTTCCTGAACTAGTGGGTCCATATGAAATGATGGTACAATTGAATCCCTCAAAAACTTCATTAACAATGGGAACAACTGCTTTGAAAATATCATTTTGCTGAGCCGAAGGGCCAAAAACCTACGAGAAGCGGAAATTAACGTAAGTATATAACTCGCTATAAAGGTACAACACGGCTCTCTGTAGATTTTCAAACCAGCAATAACACCTCAAATTATTTGACCTACCCTAGTCTTGCGTAACTGTATTTAGCTTCTAAGTTCTAATTCTACCTACTAAAACATGTTTACATAAGTCATTGCTTTGCACAATAGCGGATCCAAAAATTCCATATACTGGGGCACCTATTATTTACAATTTTAAAAAATATTTCTCTGTATATATACCACTAAATTATCGCTTAATAATTGAATATTGATCACTGATTCTATTCCGCAACCGATTTTTGATAATCTTCATATTTGAAAATACTCTTTCAACTGTCGCGGTGGCAACCGTAAAATTAATAGAAAGTAAACTAAAGAATTTAGTAATTTGATTTTCATAATATTTTGGATTGGGAGGAAAACAAACAAAGATAAGACAAAAATAGAGAAATAAAAAAAAAAAGAAGAGGTAGAACAAATGGAGAAATAAAAGAAAGAGATAGAACAAAAATGAAAAAAATAAAGGAAAGAGACAGAACAAAAATGAAAAAAACAAAAAAACACAAGCATTGGTATACTGGGCAATCGAATCCAGGTTGCCTAGAACTTATCACAGCACACATAACCACTCCACCACACTACTAGTTAATAACAATGTAGAAAACTTTTACAAATTTATATAAATATTTTATTTTATTTAAAAATGCGTGGGAAGACGTGACCCCACGTGCCTCCACGTGGGTCCACCCCTGGTTATGGAGAAACTTAACCGTGATATTCATTAATAGTATGATGCTTCTTTAGAGCAAGGCTATTAGATTGACATCGCAACACCCATGTTAAGTAGTTAACATAATTTTCTTGTACGAAAAATCCGACGATATCGTTTCTCTGTGGGTTACATACATCCACGTTATTAGAAATACAAATTAGGATAGAACTAGAAGTGTCCCACTCCAACACGTATCAGACATAGATAACTAAAGTGAAGTGTTTGATATCACATTGGGAGAAGCACAAAAAGAACTCCTTCGGATCCATTTTGTTTCTTTCAACTCTAAAGAGCTAATGCAGATAAGGCAACAAGAACTAAGTAAAAAACTTGACATAGATCATTCATTACCCAACTACCAAATCTTTCTTTTTCCTTGTGTCACTTGAAGATGGAAATAAAGAAAATGAGAAACAGAAAAGGGTGAAGAAGATGAAAAGAAACTTGGAAAGCCACCCCCACCCCACCACCGTATCAGTTTTTCACTTTTTCATTTGGTAAGGGCTTTATTGACAAATTGGTAGTCAAACTGCATGCAAAACACCGCAACGTTTATAAAGGATTAACCATTAGAGCTTCCGTCAAATGGGCATTCTTAAAGGCTACCAGTTTTATTCTTTCGTTGTATGAGTTTCGGAGTGGAGGATAGGTCGAAATGTGAATGGACAAATACCCTTAGAGAATAGATTTGCCGGAGAGGTCAGAATAGTAATGGAAAGAAATGAAAGAAGTGATGATCTAGAAGAATGAAGAAGAGAGCAGGAGTGGACAGAGAGGGATTAGGCCATAGAAACCCTAATCCAAAAATCCCAAGGACCATTTTTACTTAAGCACTGGTCATACTCTTTTCTTTTTTTATTGTTTATTTCTCTTCTCCCTTCTTTCTCCTTTCTCTTCTTTTTATTTTTAATATTGGAAAAAGGAAAAAAATAATATTTAAATGGATTGTGTTGGTTTAGTTATGAAAAAAAAAAGTTGATAGCTAAAATAAATTTGTGAACTGTTCACAAAGTAATATACCTACCCAATAGTACTTCTAGGAAGGAGCATGTATGTATTTGTCACCTAACTCATTTCTTTAACTCCGTGCAGGCAAGCACTCCAAACTATGTGACCATTTTGAGACAAGTCTTTCCAACATTCAACAAATTGATTCTGCAGTAATAAGTATTTTCTTAGAAGTCGCACTTGGTCGAATTTAAACTTGTAAAGCAGCGAGGGAAGCTTGTGCCAGAAAGTTTTTCCCAAAATAATGGCACTACCTCTTGACCTTGTCCTGTACTTGTATTATTGCAGGCAAGCAGATGTTGCCTTGCCTTGGTTTTATCATACAAATCTGTCTTCATGGAAGGTTCCCTCTGTGAAGCGCTAGGTTCTTCACTTTAACCTTTATTTTTCGGCGATGAAGACATATTTTTACACTGACATATTTTTACACTTGGGCGAGGTTTTTACAAACAATTTTGTTTTGTTAGAAGTTAGCTTGGATGTTCATGGAACACTCAATTGTGATGATCTACATGTTGGGGCCGGTTCCCCTCACATAATTTAACACCAATTTTGACACAAGATAATAATGTCCAGACTCTGGAGCACCTGATTTGATGTATACGGCTTCTGGTAATGAAATAATCACCATTTTATTTCACTGATTTGAATTTGCGATCACATTTACAAGTAAACAATGGGATGTATAATATCAGCAGAAACGGTATGAAACTATTGTGTCAGTGTTGGCCTTCAACAGAACGTAGTATCCATGAGTACCTTACGATAAAATGCATCTGCAACATGGTAGCTTTTCTGGGCTAGGGATTTTTCCACTATCAGAAGCAGAAACAGATGTGTCCAAATAATAAAAAGTACATGTAATTACAAGCCATCAGTGTTTGAAGTTGCCATTGTTGCTTCATGAAAGAGTTGCATCATGTATAAACAGCCTCGCTCCTCCAACATCAATGGTTCAGATGAGGATGACGATGATGACCAAGGGAAGCGAACAACAGCAACCCAATTCCCATGATTCACGGTTCTTGTGATTGCCGGAAGAACAATCTTGCATTTAAAATAGGGGAAAATCTACAATACACACCCCTTAAAAGGGTGTACCATATGCACCTATTTTATGATTCATTCATAACATTTTAGCATGTTTCGTAACTTTTGTTCTAGAATTCATAACTTTTCAGCAGTACGATTTATAACATTTTCGTTATGATTCATAACATTTTGGTATATATTGTAACCTTTATACGATTCGTAACTTTTTAGCAATACGATTCGTAACATTTTTTCTATAATTCATTGTAGAATCCACGCACAGAAAAATAGCATTGTATGTCAATGGGCCTAGAGCAGCTACATCATGGCAACGTAGGGTTGGCAAGTCCCATGGATACTGCAACTTCCCTTGAGTCAAAAGAATCAGCTTGCTCTTACATTCGTTGAACAGAACATGGATAAATAGTCTATAAATAACTTAACCGCCAAATTTCAATAAAAATTAACTGCCTTGTGTATCTTGTAGACTGAATTATAGAGTAGGCTCTTACTGGCAAATGCATCAAGGGGTATAACTATATTATTCTTGGCGATGCACTTCATTATAGTGATTGCTACAATTTATCATTAATTGTGAGTTTAATTTAGTTCTTTCCTTGTACGTAAAGCATGGTGAATTTCTTGCTGATAATCAAGGGGTTCAAATGGCTGTTGGAGCAAGCTTCGAAGAGAGTGAATTATGGGAAAGAAGTGTAGAAACTTTATCTCCATCTCAAAGCCAATTGGCAATGAGTGGAGAGGTTCCAAATGTTATTAAGTGGTCACCCATTCCACTTTCAAACAATGTGGGACTCTATTTCCTTAACATCCTCTCTCACGTGCGGCTCGCGTTCCGTCACGTGTGACCACTTTTGGATTCTATCATCATGCAGCCTTTTTGCTGGTCTATCATCGTGGGGTGTGGATTGTAAATTTTTAAAATGTGGGGTGGAATGGGCCCTCCACTGATACCAGATAAAAATTTTATATCCATCTCAAAACCAAAATGGCATCTGCCATAAAGGAAAAGTGGCTTGATTGAACCAGTGACAAAACCGATCTTGTTCTTAGCACTTAGGGCGATTTGCATAGCATGGCTCCATGTGCTGCAGTTGTCTCCTTCAAGTTATTTGGAGACGAGTATAATACCTGGATGATCCGAGTGGTGTAGGGAGTAGGGATTTGAGGCATCAAGAGTGGCCTCACGCTGTGAAGTTTCAAACTCGCTCTTGTTCTTCTCTAACATGGCTTAAGTTTTGTGGAAGCGCTGTTGGGTTTTAGAATCACCAGGTTTGGTGCTTTGATACCATGTAGAAATTTTATATCAATCTCAAAGCCAATTGGCCGGCAATGAGTGGAGAGGTCCCAAATGTTATTAAGTGATCACCCATTTCACTCTTAAGGAATGTGAGACTCTATTTCCTTAACAAGAAGTGCTAAAAAGAGCTTCAATGCACGTGTTCAACATTGAAATTGAGGATTGGCCAGGAGGTTGTTCCTCCAACATTCTATCCATTCCTGCTCCATACATTCCTCTTAGGTATATGTCATCGAAATTCTCCATGTTTTTAGTTTATTCTTACAAAATGACTGACGGGCTCATGATCAATTAAGTGTTCTTCCATGATATTGCACTTCTAATGCATCTCAATAGCATAGATCACACTTCCAGTTCACTAATTTGAGTTTGCTATCAGATTTTATTTTTGTCGGTAACATCGCACCCACAAATCTGTTTTTAGAGTGGTCACAGGGAGTGATATTGTGTAACCAAATCCATGGAAGCACTTCGGGTCCAACAATCTCTCCCTCACGATAACGCAACGCTCCCGCGACTCGAACTCATGACTTTCTGGCTTTTATACCACTTGTCGGACCGCTTTCTACCATCTCTCCTAAAAGCAATTAGTTGTAAGAAGGGTTTCAATTAAGTCTTTTATGGCATTCGACATCGCACCTGCAAATCTATTTTTAGAGTGGTTACAGGGAATACAAAGAATACAAACGCATTCAAAAAGAATACAAAGTTTCAAGAAGTGTACAGTGTCCTCAAACTCTCCCTCTCTGTTGCTGTCTATAATATCTAGTGTGAGCGTAATGTCTGAATTTTTCAACAGAAATCTCTGGATTCTTGCTCCCTTTCAGCCAAAGTTTACAACTCCGTTCGGGAAGCTTTGTTGTCTTGGCGAAATGTGAAGTACAAGTAGGGTAATAGAGAGATATGCCAGCGGTGGAATATTCCTCATGGGATCCTTGAATCCCCTCGTTTTGTAAATGCTGTTCATAGTTGGGACTTTCAAAATGCTATCACATTTACAAGTAAACAATGAGATGTATATTATCGGCAAAATTGGGAGACTTAAATAATCATTCTCATACCTCAATGGATGTATATTTCCATCCTGTTGACTTTTTGGAATTGTGTTTGTATCCTCAAATTTGAATATTTCCAATACTACCCTTTTTCATTTTTATGTGATAAACTGATACCATACATAGGCAATGAATTTTGGGATGATATATTAAAGTTATGGGTCCTATCCATTATTATGTGGATATAATTTACTCGTGAAATCCCGTGAATTGCTCTTACATAAATACACCACAAATCCTTCCCAACAATCACCACCTAATCCAGCAACAAATTCATCTTCCTCTCCCTTGATTTTTTTTGATCATGTCCTCTCCCTTGATTCTCTTCCACTATTATCCTCTCCACTATCCATTGCAGTGGAATGTTTTCTCCATCGCAACTCACCCTCGTCAACAGAATCATCGTGGTTAACCACAACGTCCTCTAATTTGTTGCCGGTGTCCGCCTCGTCTCCGACGTCTTCAAGTCCAAACTCTCCCTCCTCCCTGGCCTCCTCACCATCAGCCAGCCCTTCATCGTCAGCTACTGCTTCAGCTTCGCCCACAAATGGCAACGATGGTGTTCAATCCCTTTGCTTAATGCGTCATCTTGAACCCAAACCTTGTATTTTCAAGCACATTCTTTTTTTTTTTTTCCGGGGAGCACATTTTGCTACACTAGGTACATTAAGGACATTGTTCATCTTTCTCTTTTTATATTAGTATTTCATGATTTATTTCTGCGTTTTATGGTTTATTTGTTTACGATTTCATCATTTATTTATATATTTCATGCTTTATTTTATTCATGATTTGTGTATTCATAGTTTATTCATATTTTTTGGATCAAAGCATGGTGTATACCTGAAAAATCATGTTGTATTCCGTTTAGTAAATGGAATCATGGCTTGGATTTGTATTTTTTAAATATATATAATGGTGTATTCATTAAATCGTAATTGTTTTGGTTCGATCCAAGTTGAAATAAATCATGGTGTATTCATGAAAAATATGGTTGATTTGACAATTCACCATATTTTGGAAAATATGTTTCATCATAATTTTGCAGAAATAATTTATAAAAAAATAAATTTTTTTTTTGAAATTGGTTGAATCATATTCACATAAGTTTAGAATTATGATACGATCAATTGACGAAAATTCAAGAAATTAAGGATTTAAAAAATTCACAAAATTAAGAAGAGAAAATGATTTAGATTGAAAAAAGATACTCCCTCCGTCCCTTTTTTAGAATCCAGTATTTCATTTTGGGCTATCCCTTAATAAGTGTCAATTTTGTAAAGTTAGTGGGTAAAAGTTGGTGAATTTTCCATTTTGCCCTTAAAAGTATATTCCATTTTGAAAAGTTGGTGAGTAAAAATGTAATGATGATATTTTTATAGAGGGTAATGAGAGAAAGTGGAGGTAAAAGTTGATGTGAAATGTATAATGAAGATGTCTTTTTAAGAAGTTGGAATTACGAAGCAGAACATTTAAAAAGGGACGGATGGAGTATTTCTAGACCCTTTTAGACACCTCCTAAACTATCTCAAGCTTGTCTAATTGACTTTCTATGATGGCTCGATGTATTCTTAGATCAGTTGAACTTCCATTAGTAAGACTCGAATAAGATTTGACTTAGTTAAACGTTGTTAATGTGCATTCTATATATATTGTTGGTATTTGTGATCGTTCATGGTCCATGTGTGATGACGTTGGCATAATGTAGGATATTCTATCTAAAAATGTGTTCATGGGGGAGTCTTAGCTTGCATGTAGTATGAGGGAATAGTTGACATTGGGTTGGAAGTTGGATTAGGAAGTCTCATAATGCAAGTGGTGGTAATACGGAGACTAAGAGGGTTTCGTAACGCAAGTGGTGGTAATACGTAACCTGAGTCGTTAGGGATCACCGTGACGCAAGTGGTGGTAACACGGTAATCCTTATGGTGTTATCCGATAACGCAAGTGGTGGAAATACCGATGGCGACATTTTGGTTAGCGAGTCGAGTTGGGATTATTTGAGGGGATTGTGTCATATAGCTTATGCATTCAATTTCGATAAGGGCTCATTTACAAATTGATTGATATTGTCTACCTAGCTGTATTTCCATATTCTCTCTTGTTTGCACCTATCATTGTATTTGTATATAAATTTGGTAAAGATTTTCCTACTGGGCTAGTGTAACTCAACAAAATCCTTCTTTTCAGGTTCGAATGTTGGATAGTAAAGCTGAATGCAATGGCGTGATTGGACATGGAGATTATACTTTTGAAAGCTAACTTCTTTTAGTTACTCTATCATCTTTTGTAATTAGCTTGTTTTTGATAAAGATGAGTTTGTAACTAATTATTCTTAAGTTTCTTTTGACTAGAAAGTTCTATTAATCTGAGTTGGTTGTATTTGTAACTAAGTTGATTTCGGCCGGGGTTCCAAGATTGTATTTCTGTAACTATGGGCACTTGTCTGTAAATTTAACAGGTGAAAAACTCTTTTGGGTATTATTTACGTTACGCAAGGTTCTTTTATTAAAATGTATTATTTATTTATGCTAAAAATCGAGTTCTTGACAATTTAATTTGAACCTCTCCCTATCAGCCAGAATGCATAGGTCAGAGTCGTCAGACCTCAGACTAAGTCGCGATGCACTTAGTCTTAGTTTAATAAAGGAAGGAACTTGCAGTGTATAGATCAGCACGCGAAAAAGTGTAAACCAATATCTGTATTTATTGGTTTTCTGCATGTTTAACGAGACTGTAATTTTTTGCTTTTCAGCATGTTTTTATGGAACTTTGTAACTAATAAATATAGACCTATATTACTCAATATCTGAAATTTTTTTTTTTTTATGATATAAATGTAGAAATCGTCAAAGTAATCTATCTGGGTATGCATGTTTTCCCAACATGAATATTCCTTGTATTCCCGTTCGCTTTTAACTTGTGATAAAAGTATGTGTGTGGGAAAAGTCTACAATACACACCCTTAAAAAGGGTGTACCATATGCACCTATTTTAAGGTTCATTCATAACATTTTAGTATATTTCGTAACTTTTGTTCTAGAATTCATAACCTTTTAGCAGTATGATTCGTAACATTTTCATTATAATTCATAACATTTTGGTGTATCTCGTAACCTTTATACGATTCGTAACTTTTTAGCAATACGATTCGTAATATTTTCTCTACAATTCATAACATTTTGGGGGTGCATATGATACACACCCAAATAAAGGGTGTGTATTGTAGTCTTTCCCGTATGACTTAGATGACGCAAGGACAACTCATTCCAAAAGCTTTTACCCTGGTGACCATGATTAATTATGATTCCACAAATATTTAAATTCGTTCTCCTCAATAGGCATGACGAACGCGCTTGCAAGTCGCGATTAGTCTTAGTTCAATAAAAGAAGGAACCTGCAGTGGATAGATCAGCACGCAAAAAAGTGTAAACCGTCACATTCATGTTTTTAAATATACTTGTCTTTTTACTCCCTCGGTCCGGATTTAATAGTCTCTCGTTCAATTTTAACCGAATAAAAAATGAGTTATATCTTTAAATTGACAATAAATTTTATATTCAATATGAATCTTGTTTCGTAGATCTCAATTAGTTCTATAAGAAAATATTTTTAAAATTATATAAAATATTATAAATTACAAGATATAATTGATTGAAAAATGACACGAACTCAAAAAAAACTATTAAATTTGGACGAAAGGAGTATGTTTTTAAATACTTGTCTTTTGATTATTATTCAAGACCGCGTTTTTAAATACTTGTCTTTAAATTATAGACTTCCAAAGTAGCATGACGAAAGTAAAACCCTAAAGGATCGATCAATCTTGTCTTTTTATATTTACGAGATACGAAAAGTAGCATTACGAAAGTGAAGTCTCCAATCCGAAAGGATGATCAATCTTGTCTTTTTTATATTTAAGATAAGAAATTATCGAACAATCTTGTCTTTTTATGTTATTAAACACGTATTCGGGTTGATCAATCTTGTCTTTTTATATTTAATTAATAAGAGAAATTATCGAACAATCTTGTCTTCTTATGTTATTAAAACACGTCGTACTTGCCTTATTGTTGAAGACTGCATTTTTTGAATACTACTTGTAGTATGGATATCAAAAATTGATATCTAATTTGGGGCGGGGAGTATTACTTGCCTGTTGATTGTTGAAGGCTTCATTTTCAAATACTCGTATTTGTCTTTTTAAGTTTTTAAATACTTGTTTTTTGATTGTTCAAGACTACGTAATGATTAGATAGAAATAGAGAAAAAAATCATAACAATAATTAAAAAAAAATAAGATAATTATTAAAATCCGAAATCTTTAAATGAACGGGCTCCGGGTTTCCTTTTGGCACTCCCAAGATACTGGCTCATGTTTCCTTTTCGTATTCCCAAGATTTAAGAGTTACTATTTGCACATCTGTAGCAGTACCAATGGGATACCGACCGTGTATGCGTCCACAAGGCCGGTTCTGGGTATAGGCTCATCAAGCAATCGCCTAGGGCCTTTCTTATTGGGCCAAATAATTGGGCCCCCAAACTGGTATATAATAAATAGGAGTATTACGTATGTGAATTATTTTGCAAATAGGCTTATGTAGCACAATGGTGAGGAACTGTGAGTTAAGTGCAGCAGCACGAGTTCGAATCTTGGTGCCTTCGGTTTTTACCACAAAGTTTTCGAATATACTAAAAATTGATGCCTTGTTCTCTTCTATTTTCAAAAAAAATATTTCAAAAAATTCCCCCTGAAAATTTCCTACTTCTAACATTTCTCTCTCTATCTCTCTTCATTTATTACCCCTATAATTTTTCAAAAAATTTTTCAAAACACAAACCAAACGAAACATGAGAGGTCCCATTTTCAAACCCCGGCAAGAGCCTTGAAAATCTCCGGGCCAGGCTTATGCGTCCAGCACAAATGATTCAAACTATTCAAAAAAATTTAAACAATTTTTCGAGTTCACCTTTAAAATTTCAAATCCGTCTGATAAATGTAAGTACTTGATCCATTATTCAACTTTTCTTTCGGATCCTAAATTCCGAAAGGGATATTGGACAATTAGATCAAGTACTTACAACAATCGGATCAAGCTGAAATTTTATAATTGGACCTGAAAAATGATTTACAAAATAATGAATGGTTCGGATCATTTGTGAGGACCCCAAAATGGGCCCACACATGGTCCTAGAGATAATTGGTTTATCATTTATCCTAGTAATCATATTGGACCGACTCCTCAAGGGTGCGTGGAATTGTCTTTGCTCCTATGACCGTCGACGATTATATATTACTGTACTATATTAGAGTCGTTAAAGCTTTTCTCAGAGCATCCACACCACTGTGACTTTTTTCTTGCTCAAAGTTAGAATAAAGATGTCGGCTAGTTCTTACTCAGAGTTAGAATATGCTCAAAGTTAGAGTAAAGCTGTCGCTAGTTCTTTGCAAAAGTTCGGAAAAGAAGGAGAGTTGCTTTTCCCCCCTCCCCTGACACACCCCCCCTCCCGACCCCACCCCTCCTTTCCCATTTTAACCCCAACTCCTCCCGCCTTCCTTCTTTTCAATATCTGTCTTTCTTTCTTTTTTTCTTTCATTCTTTTTTGTTAATTTTCAATTCTTTTCTTTATTTCTTTTCTTTGAATGAGTACCATAAGACTCATTATTTAGTTTCAAGATTCTCTTAGGGCATCCATTGAAAGATCTTGAAGCTAAAAATTTATTACAACCATTTAGGATGAAATGATCAGAAAAATAATATCTTTGCAGCGGTTCAAACAAATTGAAAATTGAAAATCTTATTTTTTTAATTATATTTTTTAATATATATATATATATATCTAGGAAAAAAAGGAAAAAAAACAGTCGGAGTAATTTTTAATTATATTTTTTAATATATAAACGATGCAAAAAAAAAAGAGTTTCAATTTTCAATCCGTTTGAACCGGTACGAAAATGTTATTTTTCTGATCATTTAATCCTAAATGGTCGTAGTAAATTTTTGGCTCTAAGGCCTTGCAATGAGCACCCTAAAACTCATTATTTAGTTTCATGGCTTTTTTAGGGTGTCCATTGAAAGACTTTGAAGTCAAAAATTTATTACAACCATTTAGGATGAAATTATAAAAAAATAATATCTTTGTACCGGTTCAAACGGATTCAAAATTGAAACTCTTATTTTTTTACACCATTTATATATGAAAAAATATAGTTAAAAATTAATGCGACTGTTTTTTTTCCTTTTTTTCATCTAATATTTCAAACAAAAAATTGGGTTTCCATCTTCTAATCTTATCATGTTCATTAAACAAGATTAATTAAACCCACTTTTGTGAAAGTAGTTGATAAAAATTTTCTTTTTTTCCCTCCACCACATTTCGTTTGGATCCCTTCATATTAGAAGTGTTCGCTTAAATGAAAAAGTATTATTAGTTCGTCTTGCTAAGAGGAATTGAAAATTTTAAAATTATGATTGGAACTCAAAATTTTTTGAAAAAATACAAAATAAAGCAAAGAAGACAGTTTAACAAACACGAAATATTTACAAATAGGATTTTCTCCCAAACTAAAAAAGATAAGTAGGGAGTGATTTTCTCCCAAGCTGTTCTACTAGCATTAAAATCAATTTTCTCTATCACAAACACTTCGAGTAGGTTTGAATTAAAAAGTAGGGAGCGATTTTTTTTCACCTTTATTCAAATTTTTTTGCATTTGTTAGTTTTGCGTCAAATTTTTGTGACTTATTGGTTCGTCTAGACAAAAGTAACAAAAAAATTATAATTTTTTTATCGGAACCCAATTTTTTTTGAAAAAGAGAAAAAAATAAGTCAAAGAGATGTCTTTTTGACTTATTTTTGTCTTTTAAAAAAAATATATGAGATTAGATCAAATTTTTTTACTTTTTCGGTTCCTCTCATAGAGATGAACTAGTAAGTCAAAAAATTGTGACGCAAAACTACCAAATGCAAAAAAAAATAAAATTGAATTAAGATGAAAAAAAACCACTCCTTACTTTTTAATTCAAACCTACCCGAAGTGTGTGTGTGATAGAGAGAATTGATTTTAATGCTTGTAGAACGGCTCAAGTGTGAGATGATTTGTGTTTTCACGAAAATGGAGAGAGAGACAATTTCTGGTTTAGCTAGTTTTGTTTTTGGAGGAGTCATTGAAAGTGAGTGTATAGCTAATATTGAACCCACTCTCAACCCATTTAAACTCATGTAAATATGGATTCATATGGGTTGAACTCTTATAAACCCATTATATAATATGGGCAAATTGGGTTGGATTATAAGTGGACAGATTTTGGCGGGTTTAAAAATATGGGTTGAAATTGCCACCTCTAATTATAATTAAAGATAAGAAGGTAAGAAGAAAAAAATCTGAAGAAGTGGTTATAAATGAAGATAAGAAAATGAGAAGAAAATCTGAATGAGTGGTTATAATTGAAAATAAAAAAAAAATTATTATTTTAAACGTAAAAGATAAAATAATTTATAAATTAAATAAATAAAATATTAGTTTAACTGGGGGGTTGACGGGGGAACAGGAAAAAGGG
>BPLS01006754.1:0-10087 GCA_019656275.1 Rhododendron kiyosumense
TCTCTCTCTCTCTCTCTCTCTCTCTCTCTCTCTCCTTGTTTTTTGTTGTTTTTCACATCTGGTCCTTGGGGAAAATGTTAGTACTGATTTCTGCTGTTCCATTTTTTTTTCTTTTCGTAACTTATAGGTCTAGAAATTATTTCGGTATTTTTTTACTTTTAGTAACTTTTTATTTAGCTTTTCGACTTAATCTTGGGGTTAATCGTTCATCTCGTCGACGAATTGAATTTTGGCGAAATAATCCATTTGGATTTTTTTTGTCCTTTATTCAATTTTTTCATCTTTGTTAGTCTTGCGTTGATCTTTTAACATCGAAACCCAATTTTTTTAAATAAAGAAGACAAAAAGAAGCCGATTATTTTTGTCTTTATTATAAAAATGAGTTTCGATCGTAATTTTTTACTTTTTAAATTTCTCTTGTCATGACGAAGTAATAATCCACAAAAAATTGACGAAAAACTAACAAATGCGATTGAAAAAATAGGTTTGGACCATAATTTTTTACTTTTCCTATTCTTTTCGTCGAATCGAACTAATAATTCACAAATAATTGACATGAAACTAACAAAAGTCCAAAAGGCAAACCTTTACAAACCACGCAAGTAGAGTGGAGTGCAGTTGGTATCTTTTTTATACTCTATACACATGACCAGGGTTCGATTCCCGTAAACATATATCCCCCAAAGAGGCGTCAAACCTTTACAACCACGTAGCCACACAATTTAGAAGACAAAAAATATTCGCATTTGTTAATTATGCCTCAAACTTTTGTAACTTTTTTATTCGTCTCGTTGAGAGGAATAGAAAAAGTAAAAAATAATGATCAAAACTCATAATTTTTTGAATAAAGATGAAATTAAGGTTTTTTTTTTAAAAAAAAAAAAAGAAAGAAAGAAAAACGGGTCGGGTTGGGCGGGTTTGGGTTTGACTTGACCCATATTTGACCCGACCCGTTTCAAACCGTTTACTATTTGACCCATATTTGACCCGACCCGTTTCAACCCGTTTACTATTTGACCCATATTTGACCCGACCCGTTTCAACCCGTTTACTATTTGACCCATATTTGACCCGCAACCCGTTTCAACCTGCCCAAACCCGCCCAGACCCGCCCATTTGCCACTTCTAATTGATCCACACAATCTTGGGGTTGTGTTAAGTCATGTCCAAAGGGCGACGAGGGATCTCGATATCTAGACTTGTTTTGACTCAAGCAAAATGAACACATGAGTAAAAAAAAAAGAGAGTAGAGATCAACGAAATGTTATTATTCTTCTGTGCCATGTAATTGACTCGGACACCCTGAGCGATATCAAAGAAAAGAACACCAAAACAACAACACTGCAGAGTGTAGGGAGCGTAGATATGCTCAATCGATATTTGGTCATTGTGATCTGGATCGTTCAATTTGTAGAGTACACGGAGTATATTAATTTGAGACATATCTTCTGTTTGTATTCGATGAGAGATTACTACCGTCAATAATTTATCACATACTTCAAGTGGGAGACTGTAGAAGAGGACCTGTAGGTCCTTCCAAATTGGTGTATTTTGTTAGTAATTAAAAAAATTTGGAATTTTCTTTTTGCTTTTATGTTTTGGGATGAGGGTTGGTGTCCCGGCCAATCGCATTCAATAATGTTTAAAAACTTCCAGTAATTTATCATGATCTTCGAAAAGTTTTTTCCAAAAATGTCCCCAAAAGAGATAATGATTGAAATTCAATTAACATTCAAGTGATTTTGAACAATTTATTTCACTTTCGGATAAATTTTTCAGGGACTCTAGCATTGCTTAATATTGTTTTTCTGTTCTCTCTATAATAAGCAAAACAAAAATCCATTTTGGCAAAAAACAAAACTAAGATTCAGGGGTAGTTTCCACAAATTAAACCAAAAGTTAGTGTTCAGCTTTTAGCACTTATCGACAGGTATTCTAGACAAACTAAAATTCAGACTACACAATACAAAAAAAAAAAAACCACAAGAATCTGTGTTAGACAAGGACTAAAACTAGATGTTAGAAATTCCCGCGATTGAGTTCAACCCAAACTCTCTCTCTCCCTCTCTCTCTAGGAAATCGTGTGCATATATATACCCCAATATGCATGTCTTGATGTCACAATTCACTCTGCCTTTGTTGCACACAGACAACAGTTCTGGAACAAAGGCAGAGAGAGAGAGAGAGAGAGGTATACATACAGGGAAAGTCGAAAGATATACTAGGAGATGGGGAAACAGGCAGTACAGCAAAATCCTGGAGCACCAAAAACAGAGCAGCCTGTTTCGAAGGAAACAACTGACATGGCTAGGGTTTCTTCCGAAGCTACAAATGGTTCTTGGTTCACACCTATAAGGTACTAGTATATTACTCCCTCCGTCCCAAATTGATTGTCCGGTCCGCAAAACGGAGTGTTAAAAATAATACAATTTTTGTAAGAAAAAATCAAAAGTTTTTCAACAACTTACTAGATATCAATGAGAATTTTTAATTTGTGAAAAAAGTTTGAATTTTTTCTTAAAAAAATTGCATTATTTTTAATACTCCGTTTTGCGGACGGGACAATCAATTTGGGACGGAGGGAGTATTTGTTAATGTATGCCCCGAAGACACACGAATAAGAATTTATGAATTTTGTGGTCAATAAAGGTCGGCACAAGAATAAAAAATTTTGTGTTCCACATTATGAGTTTTTGCGGTTTTGATTATGAAATTTTGTGGTTCAAGTGTGGTCTACGATATAATCGGATTTTTATGGTGTTTGATAATCGAATTTTTTGGCTTTAGATATGAAACTACGTACCGTATATCCTAAACTTTTTATGGTGAACACGCTGGATGGTTCTTGTTGTTATACATACCGTATACCCTAGAACTACATATTGGGGTAACTTTGATCGAATTTTTTTTTATCCCCTGATATATCTTATAGTGAAAATTTCTTATTGCTAGGTTTCCAACGATCGATCTCTTGTTTGATCAACAAGTTTTATAATTTCGTTTTTGCAGGCTACTCGTCACCTTTTGCCTGATCAACTTCATAAACTTCGTCCATCGAGGAGCCGTTGCGAGCAACGGTGTGAATGGCAATCCTAAAATTTGCACACAAAGTGGACAATGTACACCGGGAAGCGGAATTCAGTAAGTATCGATCCCCTGATCAAAAGGATTGGTTTCATCTTATATGGTTTCTTTTTACCAAATTTTTCATCAAATTTTATCGTGCCTATATGAGTTGTGAACAGTCAAAACTTGTAAAGAATGGGAACTCGGCAAGTTAAATTCAAGTTTCGTTTATTTAAGTAATTGTGTCCTACGTTTTAAAAAAAAAAAAAAAAGAACTTGTACGTTTGATCTTTTAGTATTTAATATTGGCGGGTTATCAGTCTATGTAAAATATTTTCCCTCATCAAAGAAGAGAAGAACCAAAGTCTTGCTTTTGGGGCTTTATCTTGAAATTTTTTAAAAATATTTGGATAAAAGTCATAATTTTTTACTTTTCCGGTTGAATTAATAATCCATTAAAGTTATACGCAAAACTAACAATTGCAAAAAAAATTTAAATAAGAACAGAACAAGAAAAGAGCCAAAAAGCCCTTAGTGGAACTTAGCTCAGTAGAATGGAAGAAAACAATCCGTTTCCTGAATTTCATTCATGTGTCCATGCCTTAATTGTGTGCAACTTCATGCCCATAATCTCACAAATCTGAGCCAAAATTTTGTTTAACTTGTCCTATTTTAATTTGCTAGTTACATGCATGTGGTATACCGAGCCTGTTCCAGTAACTCAAAAAAGTACTTTTTTTGAAATAAGTATTTTTTTTTTGCAATTATCAAGTTTAAAAATAATGAGTTTATTGAAATATAAAAATACGCAATATGGATCTTGTTTGAATGGAGATCTTTCAAACAATGCGAAAAAAAGTTAAAAAATTATTTTCGTAAGCACATTATTTTTAAGTTTTGAAAATTTAAAACAAGTACTTATTTTTTAAGAAGGTTAACGGAATGGGGTATTCTCTTTCAGGTATTTTAGAAGTTCTTAATTTCTTGTTGTGTACAGGGGAGCTTTAAACCTAAGTAACTTTCAAGACGGTTTTCTCAATTCTGCTTTCATGATTGGACTCATAGTGGCATCCCCAATATTTGCTTCACTGGTGAAGAGGTAAGATATATTTATTGCAGAGAGCACTAATTAGTTGGCCGGTGCCGCGCACACCGGCCAACTAATCTTATGGCATTTCGCAACTTATAACTGAAAATGACTGGTTTTTTGTTTTCTCCTAGCTAGCCCTTTACAGTACTAGAGCTCACTTTTTTTTCCACCTGCATGAAATTTCGCAGTTATAATCCGTTCAGGCTTATCGGAGTTGGATTGACAGTTTGGACTTTCGCCATGGCTGGTTCTGGTTTTCCAATTGATTTCTGGTTCATCATCGCCTGTCGCGCGTAGGTGTATTGATCACATGGATTATAATACAAAAATGCAGTAGTGTGACAGGAATTTCAATTGCTTCTGAAGTCATCTCTTTCTTCTTACTGCTCTCATTCATGGTGTAAATTTTTAGGCTAGTTGGTGTCGGCATAGCTCCTTTTGTAAGTATCGGCGCGCCATACATTGACGACATTGCTCCACTCGCTAAGGTTACTAATTTACTTGCTTAATTTGTTTCTGATACATACGAGCTACATCCATCTGAATGTTTAAGATATCAAACAATCGATCGCCTATTTTCCATTGCATGTTTTTATTTTTCGCTTTTTTTGTACCAGAAAGCGACATGGCTCGGAATATTCTATACGTGTATACCCGCGGGATTTTCTGTTGGCTATGTCTATGGTGGATTGGTAGGTTTAACTTCATTGACTGCTACATTATAATCAATTTAATTTCTATAAAGGGTCTTCTTCTTTTTTCTGTTGATTTGTTGCATGTAATTTGATTGATTTTATAGGTTGGAGATAACTTGGGCTGGCGTTACGCATTCTTTGGACTGGCCATTGTGATGTCCCCATTTG
The DNA here is from genome assembly GCA_019656275.1 of Rhododendron kiyosumense. Classification (NCBI taxonomy): domain Eukaryota; kingdom Viridiplantae; phylum Streptophyta; class Magnoliopsida; order Ericales; family Ericaceae; genus Rhododendron; species Rhododendron kiyosumense. The sequence continues at coordinate 5,020 of BPLS01006754.1, forward strand.
CAGTTATAGGTTTTCTGGCAAAACCGTTGAAGCTGAAAGGTGCATGATCGAGATGCTGGGATTTGTTATGATTCTATCTATTTTTAGCCTTTTGTAGCCAATGCTAACCTAGCTATTTGTGGATACAGGTTGTTCTCCGACTGAATCGAAAAAAGCATCGTCGTCTGTCTCGGAAGCCAAAGGTGCGTTTGCTGTGATTGCGTTGCATGAGTTGTGTTTTTTCTTATAATAATATCTCACGCACTTTTCTTTCAATGTAATTGACTCGATGGAAACTCGAATTATATGACAATAAAGAAACCTTCCATTCATAAGTTGTTGTTCGATCGATTGGGTTTAAGAGTCCCATCTATCGACAAGCCTAACTCCTTAATTTTTCCAATGTTATATTTTTCTTCTTTTCCAATAAGAATTTGATGAATACTTTTTTTTTGTAAAATGCAGACGACTCAACTGGTGAAGATGGTGCTGAGCAACCCATAAAGGAAGAGTTCATTGATCAAGACTCAAAAGGACCATCCAAGTGAGGGCTCTCCCTCTTGAGACTTATAACTTTTTGTTACGTACGCTGTGTTGTGTTTCTAGCATTGCCGTTTTATACAATAGGATTTTTGTTACGGCATCTGTGCTAGCTCAGTAAAAGGCAGCTGGAATATCCATTTGATCGATTTCGCTGAAACTCTCTCTCTCTTTGTTGCAGTTCATCAAGATTTGTGAAAGATTTGAAAGTTCTTTTGCTTGACAAAGTTTACGTCGTAAATGTTCTAGGTATTGATTTCGTTACACTTTACCTCGCTTAACTACAAGTTTTCATGCTAGTTAAATTTTTTGATTGTGTATATTCGCCCCCTACGAAAAAATTCTGACTCCATCTCTGCCGTTATCCTAGATGAGTATTGATTTGCTAGTTTTCCTGCTTCCAGGTAACATAGCATACAACTTTGTCCTGGGTGCATATTCATATTGGGGGCCCAAAGCTGGTTATGGTATCTATCAAATGGTAAACTAAACAAACACTCCTTCATTTTTCGTTTTTGTTTATCTAATAGTATATGACAATTGAGGAAAAAAACACTATTTTATTTACTATTATTTGTGTCTTCTGGTAGAAAAATGCGGATATGATATTCGGCGGGGTTACAATGGTGTGTGGAATAGTGGGAACATTAGCGGGAGGTTTTATTCTTGACAGAATGACATCCACAATCTCCAACGCTTTTAAGGTAATTTTGTTTTTTGGACAATAGCTATTACCTTTTGTAATTGAATTAATGGTTGTTGATTTTTTTTTCTTTACTAATTCTTTTGAGAATTGAAGATTAAATATTAATTTTTGCCCATATCTAAAATTTGTTCTCATTTGGTTTTGCACAAGTTCTTAAAGAGAACTACTACCTCCGTCCCAATTTACTTGTCACTTTTTGGAATTCGTGCCACTTTTCAATTGATTATATCTTCTAATTTATACGGAGTAATATTTTAGGCGATTTTGAAAACATTGTATTATAGAATAAATCGAGATCTATCAAACAAGATCCATATTGGATATAAAATTCATTACCAATTTAAAGATATAACTAATTCTTTTTTCCGGTTGGAATAGAACTGTGACAAGTAAATTGAGACGGAGGGAGTATAAAAGAGTTTTCAGTTATTTGAAATATCAATCTCGCATGTCACGGTCGTTTACTAATCGCGATGTTGAATTTCTCTATTTTCATTCGCGTTTTTATATATACTTTCGTTTCGTTTGAGTAATTTTTTCATATTTTTTTTGCAGCTTCTCTCTGCAGCAACGTTTATAGGAGCTGCCTTGTGCTTTTCAGCCTTTTGTTTCAAGAGCCTATATGTTTTCATTGCTCTTTTCACTGTTGGCGAACTACTTTTATTCTGCACGCAGGTAATGCACTTACAAAGCAGACGTGTACCGGGTGGTTTACTATATCGTGCTAATTTCAATAACATTCGATATATATATACACGTCCATTTTGCAGGGTCCCGTGAATTTTATATGTCTACAATGCGTTCAACCGAGTATGAGGCCGATTTCAATGGCCATGTCAGTAGTTGCGATTCACGTATTCGGCGATGTGCCCTCTGCTCCACTTGTTGGGGTTCTCCAGGTTTGCATGCCCTCCCCTCCTCCATAGGTTGCATATTGCGAACAGGATGAATTAAAAATTTGTCTATCTTATGATTAATTCGCTAAACCATTGTTACACCATCGTTGAATCATGAATTCTATCAAGTTTTCGCGTATTTGCTTCTTTATTTTCCCCCAATTTCACCAATCGTACGTGCCTGTTTTTGTTACTTGATGACCTAATTTTAGTTCGTTCTTCAGGATCACCTTAAGAACTGGAGGAAGACTACTTTGATCCTGACATCAATTTTGTTTCTGGCAGCCATAATATGGTTCATAGGTAATATACACTAATACTTCACCGAATCAGAATTTCCTTAAAATCAACATTCTTAAATTGAGCTTCTTTAATTTCGGTAAATGGATTTTTTTATAAATTAAGCTTCATTAAATTCCTATAATCTAAACAATTTTTACAAGGAATCCCTTTTTTGCAAATTCCTATTTTTGCCCACTAATTGGTAGTGAATAGTGATTTTTGTGTTTACTTTTTGTGTACTTTGGCAGGGATCTTTCTCTACAAGGGAGGAAAATCTAATGGAGATAGTGAGAATCAAAGAGCAATGGTCAGCAAATCCAATGAGACACCGTTGGTTGATGAGATGGCTATTGAAAGGACAAATTCTTCTCCAGCCGAGCCATGATTAATTCCTCTCTCTCTCATTGCTAAATAGTTCTTTTGATGTTTTTCTCATTGCTAAATACTGGAGTATTTTGACTAGATTGAATTGTTTCCATGTTTTAATAGTTTCATAATACGTTACAAGGTTTTAATATGGATCATGTTAGATGAATATGGAAGGGATTTTGATTTGCATTAGCTTTGAATTTGGTGGCTTATTTCATGCTCAATTTCTATGGGTGATTGTTGAAACAATTTGTCGTAAAGTAGTTTGTCCATCGGCCCTCCAAATTCACCCAAAAATTGTTTTATAGTATCTAAAGTTGGGTTGTAATGCGAAGACCGATTTAAAGTACTTAACGGAACACTAACTCGTAAGAACCGGAGATGGGTCAATAAACCTGGAAAAAAAATGATGGCAAAAAGGTGCACGGACTCACTACTTGCTAGCCTTGTAAACCCGTTTTATAGAGCTAAGAGGTGCAAGGAGTTATAATTCCTACCGATGCGGGGACTTGAACAAAAGAGACTAGAATGTATCCCTAGCCCACTCCCCTTCTCACTCCGAATAACAAAACATTTGATTTCAAGCTTGCTATGCATGTATTTTCCTATATGTTAATTTCATTTAGTTTATATAGTAGGAGTATATTTTTAGTACTCCCTCCGTCCCAGTTTGTTTGTCCAATTTCGACATACGTGTCTTTTAAAAAATTGTCTATATCTCACAATCTATAATGTTTTACATAATTTCGAAAATATCATATTTTAGATCTAATTAAGATCTATTAAACAAGATCCATATTGCATATAAAAAACATAATAAATTGAAACATATAGACAATTTTGTTAGAGGTCCCAAATAGTGAAAAGGGACAAACAAACTGGGACGGAGGGAGTACATTTTAACATATCTATGACGTCATGGTTTGATTCCAATTGGACCGTGATTGAACCATCCGCCAGGTCCATATTTCGGTTTGCTCACCGGCCCGTTTTTTAGAACATTGTTTTAATGCTCACCGTTATTTTCCGAGAAAAAAAGAAAAGAAAAGAAGGGGTTTGGTGTGGGCCCATCTCTTTTGGACCAAGATTCTATTTCGGCCACGCCCGGCCCATAGTTAAAGAGGAATCACAAAAAGCAGTTTTATGTTTATGGGACGAACCCCAAATATTGAATAAGAGCATGTACACCAAGTTAGGTATACATGCACTTTATGTCACTTTAGCTATTTAAAACACGAAATACACCATGCACCAGATTAGGTAAGCCGTAAGCACCTCGGTGTAATTGCTTCAGCCCCCGTGCTCAGTAAGTCTAGCGACGAACTGTTCAGTAGCAATTAATTAGTTTACTATTTTCTAGGCTATGATCTCCCCTTTCTCTCCCTTCTTTTGCAATTGAATAATATTTTATATTGTATTTTATAAAAATAGAAATGATAATAGAGATGATTGGTGTGGAGGTGAAAGAGATTTGAGTAGATAAAGTAAAAAAAAGTAAATTGTTGAGTAGGTAAAATGCCTATTTCTTGGTGTACATGCTCTAAAGGAAGCCCCAACTTGCAAACTAATGTATAGCAAAAACAAACTTTTTTTCCGCCAATATTGTGTACACCAGTGAGTGTAGCCTGTAGGGTTAGCGGATGTTAGTAGGTTACTCTATAAGGGATTTTAGAGGATATCTATAATATTGTATTTCAAACGCTTACGATAGAGCTCGAACCCTGGCCTTGTCCCACATGGGAAGTGGGTGTGGGGTTAACAGGGTGTTAGTAGATTAGTTCATAAGGAGTTTCAGCGGCTATCTATAATCCTGAATTCTAAACACTTACGATGGAACTCAAACCCTTGCCTCCCACATGAGGTGGACAGGAGTTTCCAACTGAGGCAAGGTGGTTTTCGGTGGTGGTTGACCGGAAGTAGTGGTGCTCTGTCTGATTGGTGGGCGGCAATGTCAATCTTAGAGTTAGGATTTGGGTTTTTCTTTGGGCAGGGTTTTAATGTATGATTTGATTTGAGCTTTTATAGCCCCTTTGGATGGGGTGATTTCAAGAGAAAAGACAAAAAAGAGTTTTAATTTATAGCCAAATCATTCATTTGGGTTGACAATTTTTGTGAGAAATGAAAAGAAAAGTACAAAATAATGTTTTAATTGACTTCTCATCTTTCTCATCCAATCTCACAAAAAATGGTGAAATTTTGTAAGAAATGATTCTCGTTTCTTATCTCACCCTCTCTCACCGTCCGAAGGAGGGGCTGTTAGTCGTTTTGGTTGTTTGTGTTGTTATTTGCTTAAATC
>BPLS01006755.1:0-16387 GCA_019656275.1 Rhododendron kiyosumense
ATATATATATATATATAAAGGTGATGAAATCCCAATAAAGAAATAATAAAAGGGTACTTTGGTAACTATTCACTTTTGATTAAACTAATGGTACTTTTCCCATGTGATTAAAGAAAGTAATTAATTAAATGATCCAATAGTACTTGAAAGATTTACCCCTTTTATCCAATGGACAAAACTTCCCCTAACATCTATTATCCAATGGATAATAGTTATTAGGCCACAAAAATTAATAAAGAAATCAAAAAGTACAATAAAGTAAGTTTACTTTTTAATATAAACAAATGGGATTCTATTACCCAATGGATAATAATTCCCCTAACCATTATTGTCCAATGGTCAAAGAAATAATCCAATTTGAATAAAAGAAAATGAATATTAAAATATAAAGTCTAGGGTTCAAAAGGTTCAAAAGTTCCAACGAGGGGCAAAACGGTCATTTTGCCAAGACTAGGCAACTTTTCGGTTTAGTTACCTTAACCGGATAGTTGGATGCTAACTAGGCTTGCTAAGTAGGACTAAAGTGCAAGAATTGAAACTTGAGGGGTCAAAGTGCAATTATGGCAAAATTCAAGAATTAACGTAATTCAAGCAATTAAAATTAATAACTCGAATAATAAAATAACTTTTTATTTATTAAAATTCAGAGTTATTACAATTCCTACCCCTCCTAAGCCCAATGTCATCACCAACTCCGTGCCGCAGCACAACGGCCACCCTCAAATTAACCAAATCAACCTTACTTCCACTATAATCCAACCTAGCTCCACCATATTCAACCCCACTGACCATATAGCCCCAACCTTCTGTCCCAAACCTGTTGTGGCTTTCCCGGAGGACGACAGTATCAACATGCTAGCCGTCGGTTGGAACTTGGAAGATAGGGCAAGAGAGTGGGAAGAGCTAGCTCATGACTGGAATGAACAGTATCACTTGGGTTTCCCTCAGGATCCCGTGGTCGATCAAGAGCAGCTAGACCAGTGGGAGGAGGAGTGGATTGCAGCACGAGCCGACCCGTTAGATGGCCTGTCACTGTTCATGCTTTTCTACCAACCAGAGCCGGTCTTGCCCGAAGAGGAAGACAAGGAATACGTGTGGGATGTAGAGCCCGATGTTGTACGACCTGTCGAACTCCAAGGCATGGGAGAGGTCAACACTGGCAAGGACATAGATGAGCAGTACTTGGACTTTTACGTCGAAAAGGAGAGTGCTTCCGATGAGCCCCGCCGGCTGAGGGCCTTCCTGCCTTTGATTGATGCACTTTCGGATGCCGTGCATGAGTATGACCTTGTGGTGGGACCAACCTTCAACATCATCCCTTTGGATCAGCCACGTCCTTTGGTAGCTCCGAGTGAGGACTGCTCAATCATGGTTCTCAACGCACCGCCCGATGACCTGTGGAAAGTTGATGAGATCGTCGACCTGAACGCGAACCCCCTCCTAGCTGGCTTGTGGAAGGATGACAGGGTGGTCGACATGCAAGTGGGGGAAGAAATCTGGACTGTCAACACTGCTTTAGTGGATGGAGGCTTTTGGGATGTACCGTTCGTCACTAATCCGGGGACACCTTTCGAGGAAGCTGCTGCACAGGATCCGGCTTTTTGGGAAGGGCAAGTCATGAATGATCTGGAATGGGTTACAGCTTCGGACCAGGTTGCATCGGTCGACAAGGGGAAAGGCAAGCTAGAGGAAGTACCTGCTGACTTCTGGGACTTTGTGGACACATCGCCTTGGTGGGAGGTTGCTAATGTCACTAGGAGCGGCCGAGTCTTCCAACCGCCCAATCTTTCGGGTGGGAGCTCGTCCAATCCCGACAGTGATCAAAGACTCGCCGTTTCCTCTGCTCAAAAGAACGCTCCGGCCATTCCTAGCGGGGTACCTGAAGAGGATGCCATTTTGAAACAGCTGGAAAGGATCCCTGCCGCCGTCTCTGTCTGGGGTTTGATATCATCGTCAAAGGAGCATCGAGAAAGGCTGTCTTCAGCACTAGCCCGTCTTACTGTACCTACCGACATCACCCCCGAGGCCATGGTTGCCCTAGTTTTGCCGTTGCTTTCCAAGCATTCCATCACCTTCACCGAAAATGACCTACCTGTCGACGGAACTGCTCACAATCGCCCACTGCACATCACCATCAAGTGTAAGGGACATTGGGTGCCGACTGTGCTAATCGACAATGGGTCCGCGATTCCAATGAGGGTTGCTTACCGCTTGGGGCTCACCAAGGCTGATCTCACCCCTTCCAATCTAGCAGTCAAGGCTTATGACAACACGCGCCGCGTAGTCGAAGGGACTCTCATGCTGAAACTTGATGCCGAGGGTTTTGAAATGGACGTAGAGTTCCATGTGGTTGACATCCCCGCCACTTTCAACTTGCTGTTGGGAAGGCCGTGGCTGCATAGGGCGGACATCATGGCTGTACCATCGACTCTCCATCAGAAGGTCATGCTGGGGCTTCCTACCGGGACACTAACCATCTGCGGAGACTCTGGGATCCGCCCACTCAAGGACGATGGGACCCCTGTTCTAGGAATCATGCATGGGGAAGAAGACTCGGACTTTGGAGGATTTGCTTTTGACACCTCCGGCTCAGTCCTAGCCATTGTCATGGATGATGACTTCATCATCAGCTCTACTGCCCTCGAAATCATGAGGAAGATGTCATTCATGCCTGGCTTAGGGCTCGGGATCAACCAGCAAGGGATCGCTGAGTTCCCTGTCTTTCCCTTTACCGAAGGCCGCTTTGGCCTGGGATACACTCCTCCTACCAAAAAGGCCAAGCTAGGGAAAGACACGGGAAAACCTCGGACCCTTTATGGTAACCCCGACAGCTATTTCGTCCGTGAAGGAGGAGGCACTGCTTATCTGGGGCAGGCTGAACCATTTTGGGATCAAGTGACCAGGACCTGGCTACCGGGCTTCGAGATCTTCGCCGCCGACACTTAGTCTGATGACGAAGAGGAAATAGCAAAGGAGGAGCTAGCTGCAAAGGAATTCAAGAGGCAGTTGGTCGCAATCACGGAAAGGGCTGACTGGTTGACCGCTCTTGATCAAGGAGGTCAAGAGGAGCTGTTCTCCCAAGTGGGTTTGGTTGGCAAGGAAGACGAGGCTGAAGTGCTGATGCTTGGGCCCGATTCTCCACATCTTCTCAACGATCCAACCTCCCTCATCGTCGAAGCAAAGGGTAGTCTTAATAACTGCATTTTTACTCCCCGTCTAACATGCATTAACGATGTATCTGAATCTGACATGGAGTCTGTCGAGTCTAAGTCTAGCTCAGAGTCGGAGTTTGTGCCTCTCGGCCCTCCACGTCATAGCTTTTACTTTGAGTTTGAGTCGACTGTACTTGGCAACCCCTCTGGGTTCTATGAAATGCATGATCCTGCTTCCGACTACTTTGCTGATTTCTATATAAACTGTGTCGACCCCGACGATGAAGGAATCGACTTTGACGGGAACATCCCGGCCGAGTTGCGTTCCCTCATCGAAAGGGAAGACGAAAGGCATGCTCAGCCTCTAAAAGACGAAGTAATTTCAATAAATCTGAAAGATGAGGATGATCCCCGCATGATGCAAATTGGTTCCACTTTGTCCCCGGCAAACCATGCAGCCATAATCGAAACTCTCAAGGATTACGCCTGGTCTCACACAGACATGCCTGGTATCGACCCCGAAATTGTCCAGCACAGAATTCCTTTGCTACCAGGGGCTGTTCCTGTCAAACAGAAGCTTCGCAGAATGAGGCCAGATTGGGTTCAGAAGATCAAGGAAGAGGTCACCAAGCAGATTGACGCAGGATTTCTGAGGGTGGCTGAGTATCCCCAATGGATTGCTAACATCGTACCCGTGCCTAAGAAGGACGGAAGGATTCGGGTCTGTGTCGACTTCAGGGACTTAAACAAAGCAAGCCCCAAAGACAGTTTTCCCTTGCCTCACATTGATGTGCTTGTGGACAACACGGCGGGGCATGCTTTGCTTTCGTTCGTCGATGGGTTCGCAGGGTACAATCAGATTTTCATGGCTCCGGAGGACCAAGAGAAAACAACGTTCATCACTGAATGGGGGACTTACTGTCATGTCAAGATGCCGTTTGGTTTGAAGAATGCTGGTCCCACTTTTCAAAGGGCTCAGACGACCCTGCTTCATGACTTCATCCACAAGACAGTCGAGGTATACGTCGATGACATGATTGTGAAGGCCAAGGAGGAGGACGACTACATTCCCTCACTAAGGCAGTTTCTCGAAAGGCTTCGCAAGTACAAGGTGCGCCTCAACCCGCAGAAGTGTACATTTGGGGTCACAGCAGGCAAAATGTTGGGGTTTCTGATCACCAGGAGAGGAATTGAAGTGGATCCGTCCAAGATCAAGGCAATTCTCGAAATGGAGCCTCCGCAAACTGAAAAGGGAGTTCGAAGTTTTCTGGGAAAGGTGCAGTTTATCAGCAGGTTCATCGCCAAGCTCACTCTAACTTGTGAGCCGTTGTTCCGGTTACTCAAAAAGGACGTCCCGTTCGAATGGACAGAAAAGTGTCAAGCTGCTTTCGAGTCAATTAAGGCATACCTGCAGAATCCGCCAGTGCTGACGCCGCCAACTCCGGGTCGACCGTTAATTCTATATTTGTCTGTGACTCTGGCAGCTATGGGTTGTTTGCTAGCGCAGGAAGGGGAAAACCGAGCCGAGAGGGCCATCTACTATCTAAGCAAGAAGATGTCTGAAAGCGAGGAGCGGTACACTTCTCTGGAGAAGACGTGTTGGGCACTAGTTTGGGTCACCAAAAGGCTTAGACATTACATGCTAGCCTATTCGGTGAAGTTGATTTCTCGGATGGATCCCATCAAGTATCTGTTCGAGAAGCCAGCGCTCACCCATAAGCTAGCACGTTGGTTGCTTCTGCTAGCTGAATTCGATCTCCAATATGTTACAAGGAAGTCAGTAAAGGGCCATGCTGTGGCAGAATTCCTGGCTGATCACCCGGTGGAAGGGCCTGAAGATGTGGATTTCACTTTCCCGGACGAGGATGTGCTAACTGTGGTCGAGGAAGTATGGACGCTTTATTTCGATGGGGCTGCCAACTAGAAGGGATTCGGAATCGGGGTGTTGCTGATCATGCCCGCTGGTGCTCATATTCCGCTCGCTTTCAAGCTGAATTTCGACGTTACTAACAATCAAGCTGAGTATGAGGCCTGCATCGTCGGGATGGAAGCAACAATTGCATTAGGAGTCGAGAAGCTCGAAGTTATCGGAGACTCAAATTTGGTGGTTTCCCAAGCTAACGGAGAGTGGAAGGTCCGTGAGGAAAAGTTGAAGCCTTATCATCAAGACTTGGAGGAACTGATTCCTCGCTTCAATAAGGTGACTTTCACCCATGTCCCCCGCTTGAGGAATCAGTTCGCCGACGCCTTGGCGACTTTGGCTTCAATGATCGAACTTCCAATAGGGGTCAAGATGCGACCAATTGTGATTGAACAGAGGGACCTGCCCGCGTATGAATACATCAACGCCATCGATGATGTCGATGATGGCCTACCGGCCCTACCCTGGTACCATGACATCTGGAACTTTGTGGAGCGTGGAGAGTTTCCCGTTGGGGCTACTAAGAAGGATCGAATCGCTTTGCAACGGCTGGCCGCTCAGTACATCATATGCGGAGGAAAGTTGTATCGAAGGTCTCACTGCGGGATGCATAAGCTGTGTGTGAATGGCGCCGAAGCGACGAGGATAATGGAGGAGATTCACGAAGGAGTCTGCGGTCCTCACATGAGCGGCGTCATGCTCGCAAGGAAAATCCTCAGGCAGGGTTATTATTGGTCCACGATGGAATCGCAGTGCATTGATTACGTGCGACGCTGCTACAAGTGTCAGATTCACGCGAACTTGCAGCATGTTCCTCCGTCCGAACTGTACGGCATGACCTCGCCTTGGCCCTTCTCAGTATGGGGAATCGACGTCATCGGGATGATCAGGCCCTCTGCTTCGAACGGCCACAAGTTCATATTGGTAGCCATCGACTACTTCACCAAGTGGGTTGAGGCAGAATCTTACAAGACCCTGACAACCGTTCAAGTCGCACAGTTCATTCGAAAGAACATCATCTACCGGTACGGTGTGCCTCAGGCTTTCGTTTCAGATAATGGGAGTCACTTCAAAGGTAGGGTCTTGGAACTCTTCGAAGAATTCAAGATCAAGATCCATCACTCCACGACCTATCGTCCTCAAACGAACGGGGCAGTTGAAGCAGCGAATAAGAACGTCGAGATGATCATCAAGAAGACCGCTGAGTCTGCGAGGGATTGGCACGAGTTGTTACCATTGGCCCTCTGGGGGTACCGTACTTCGATCCGCACTTCCACAGGCGCAACTCCGTTCTCTTTGGTTTATGGAATGGAGGCAGTTCTCCCTGTTGAGCTCGAAATCCCGTCTCTGAGGATCATGGCTGAAAGTGGTCTCGAGGAAGCTGAGTGGCAGATTCGTTGAGCTGATGTTGTTTGACGAGAGAAGGCTCCGGGCACTGTATCACGTCCAAGGGTATCAGCGTCGAATTGCCTGTGCATTCAACAAGAAAGTCAAGTCGAGAGGTCTGGTCGAGGGCGACATGGTTACAAAGGAGATCCGGGCTCCAGTGTTCGATCCCCGTGGTAAATTCAGGCCGAAGCGCTCTGGGCCGTACATTATCAAGACCATCCTATCCGGGGGTGCTACTAGGCTCATCGATCTCGACGGCAATGAATTCAGTACCTTGGTCAACCTGGATCAGCTCAAATGTTACTATCCCTGAGAGATGCTCGTTGGGTCGAAAACCACAAGGGTGGGCGATTTCAAGCAAAAGTTAGAGCAGCCTGCTAGACCGAAAACCCAAGGGGGCGGTCTAGGCAAAAATAAATAGGCAAAATCAAGAGCTCGCTAGACCGAAAGCCTGTTAAGGCGGTTCTAGGAAAAAGTTAGAGCGTAAAAGGAGAGGTAAAACACACGAGCGAACCTTTGCCTGAACTACGTTCTGACCTGATTCCCTGCAAGGGGATACATAGGCAGTCTCTCAATGAGACCCGGTCATATCCTATCAAGCTGATCCACGGTCTGACATTTTGGGTTCTCTACCAAAGCCGAGTTAGTGCGAAGTTCAAAAGGCGAGCTGGAGCTGCATTTCAAAGTTCAAAAGGAAAAAACCCTTCATTTTTCAACTTTATTTTGCAAAATTACTACGTCTAATACACAAGCTGAGCATAAAAGCCTTAAAAGAAATGAAGCATGAAAAACAGAACAAAATGCTTGAGAAGCCTAACGGCTCACAGTTTATTCTAAAATGCAGCGAAGTGGTTTGGAGTCAGCCAATATTTGCTCTCGCATGCACATCTGCTCTCAGCCACCGTCTATAGCGATTCTTTAGCCGAGGGTTGAAATCTGGCATCTCCGCCTGGAGAATCCTCAGGCCCAGCGCCTCTGATAACCGCCCAGCGTCTGCCCATTGAAGTTGGGAAGACGGAAGCCCCTGACGCTGATTTGGGTATTTTCCTGCGAAGCGCCCAGTTGGCGAAGGATCCGCCCGGGGATATAGAACGTGAAGCTGGTCAACCCTGCGATGACCATCCTGTCAAAGCCGTCAGAATGGATGGCCATGTCGGGAAGGTCTAGCCAAGGACACCTCCAAGCAATTTCATCTGGCTGCATCTCCTGCATGAATTCATACCAGCCCTCTACATCCAAGTCAGGATACCGCATCTCCCTCTGATGAACCCGTTTTGGAAACAAATTCCAGCCCGCCGCCGGTGGATGCAGTAAATTTAGCTTGTCTGATAGCCACAGCTACATGAGTGACAAAACAAGTAAGAAGTCAGATAAAGCCTGAGCGAAAAGACAAGTAAGAAGTTAGGAAGCAGCCTAAGCCGAGTGTCGAGGTAAAACGAGAATGTGCGAAAAACCAGAAAAAGGTGAGCTGAGTGAGTTTACCTGGAGCAAGAGCGAACTCCCGCTGAACACAGCCGACTGGCCTGTGCTCACCAAATCCAAACCCAAGAGTGTTTCCGCGAGGACCAAAGGGATCACATTTCTGCGCGCCCCCATCTGAGCAGCTACGCTCACGAGCAAGGGACTGACCCGCCTATCGGCCGGAACGAGCAGGTAGGCCGCAAGCAGACAAATGACCAGGGCAAAGCGCCGACGCGCTTGAATTACCTCGCTGCCCGGGCTATCCAAGTCGACAGCCGGACTGTACCTCTCGACCAGCCGGATAATATTCACCTGGCCACCTTCCAGGATTGTGTTCGCCAGACCCCGAAGAATACCAAGCGAGATAGCCAACAGCTTCGGCATGCTCTCTTGATAAGGAGGAACGACGAGTGTCGAGGACGCGTAGGTGCGGAGTTACGCCTGGAATTCCTCCACAGTCGGGCACATCTCATCGTCACCGAAGCGGAAGACATGGACGTCCGGATCCCAGAATCTCAAAGCAGCCCACAGCAGCGCCGGTCAGATGGGCACATGTCGAAGAGAGCGGAATGAAGAAAGCCCGTGATATTGGAAGTTAAGCCAATCAACGCTTAAAAAGGACACTAGCCAGGGCCTGATCAGTGTTGGGAGGGGATTATCCATGGACAGTGCTGAATATATGCTAGAGAGAAAGGGGGGTATTTGGTGCTGTGAATGCTCTGAAGGAGGCACCCCAGCTTTATAGGCCCTCATGTCACCGTTGCAATTCACATGGAGGATGGAACCAAATGGCTAGCCTCCAAAGGAGTATCCTATCAAGTACCCTGCCTCCCCTGAACCCTCAGAAACCGTGTGTAAACCGTGTAGGGGTAAAAACAAACTCCCCCTGAAAAAGGACAGTTGGTCAGTCAAGTGGATCTGACTCTTGAGAGCTTGGCGTACGCCAGCCTGAAGCTGGCGTACACATGGTTTTCTCAGGCTTGGCGTATGGACCCAATCCCCTGGCGTACGCCAGGTTGGTAAACCAGAAAACAGTTTCCAGCAGCTACTGCCTTCGCATGGTCGTTTTTAGCTCCGGGGCTTGCTTTGGCCATTTCTTGGTTCCCACAAGTCTTAAACATCATTTGGGACTGCAGTGAAGTGTCGGATCTCAAAAGCCGCGCTTATCAAAGATTCTGGACTCCCGGAGGCCCGTTTCAAGCTCAAATCAAGGATACGGAGGGTCGAATCTCATTTTAGAGGGTTTTGCCAAGTTTTGTTACACCGTACATGTCACATAGGACTTGTGTGACTGCGCGGGGGTGTCGGTTTCAGTCCGGGACCATATCGAGTCATCTTTTGCGTCTTATGTCTATTTTTGCGACATTTTTAGCTTTTTTTCGGTATTCGCCGTATACCGTGGTATTTTGCCGACTTTGGCGGTTCGTACAGGTCATTATACATCCTTAGAGTCTTTCGAAAGTGTCAGTTTCTTCCATTTTGGAGAAATACGGATTTTGGTCCATTAATGCCTGTTTTCCCGTATCCTCCGTGTGTCTGGGGTATATCTTGTATCTTAGGGCCTTTCTGTCCATTTTTTTTTCGAGCTAAGTCCTTTGCGCACATGTGCAAGTGTCCGTGTCAATTCAGAACCATCGTCAATGCATGTTAGATATTAGGGGACGGTTCGTTCGTTTCCTTAAGCACAAAATCCAATAACTAAGGGAATCAACGAACAGAAGATGCAAATATTATTACTACTATGTCAATACCCTAAAAAGCAAAAGGTGGGAATGTATCAAAGCGGCACACCGGCCCAAGCAAACTCAAAAGTGTCAGGGCACACTCGCCCAAAGATCAGCAGGCACGCAGGCCTCATATCTAAAATCCGAAAGTATCTAAATGTGTCGAAATCAAAGTTAAAACAGCAAAATAGACCAAGGCTCAGTGATAGCCCTCAGTCGTCAAAAAGGTCCTCGTCGTCCTCGTCCTCCTCGCTCTCTGCCAGCTCGTGCGGGTCTATCCGGAACCTGGGGTCCTCGATGGAGTCAGAGTCGCTGCTGAGAGACACACCTTCCTCTTCTTCTTCTTCCTCTTCTTCCTCCTCCCTCCTTCTCTTTTGCGAAGGCCCCTCAGCAGGCCTCTTCTCCGCAGGTCTCTTCCTCAGCTCTCGGCGGAACGGGAGGTCCTCGCTAGCAGGCGCAATCTGTACTCCCCTCTGAGTGCTCGCTGCTGGCCGGGAAGAGCTCGGTGCTATCTTCTTCTGAGGAGGTGGCCTCATGCTCTTCCTCCTAGGAGCCGCCCTAGCCTGCCCCTGCATTGCATTTAGTTTGTTAATACTTGTGTACATATTGCATATATATATTGAAATGTGAAAGCAGGACATTGATCTATCAAAGTTTCAAAGTCATACCTGAGGCCGCACAGTAGGAACTGGAGCTGGAGGTGGATAGTGCAGCTGCAACTGGGCGCCGCTAGCAATTCTGTGGAACTCCTTCTCCATGGCCTTCATCAGGCGCACTGCCTCTCGTACCCACGTCATGGGGGCCTGTTTACAATAAGTGGTCAAATCAGTTTGCAAGTAAAGTATACATGTGCGAGTCAAAGTAAGGAAAGTACAAGGGATGCTAAGTATCGTACCGGTCCTGTGATCTCCTCGGGCTCTCTCCTAGCCGGCTCAAACTGCAGAGTGGCCTCCTCTCCCTGAGCGTCCCGCACAGCCAGCGTCCAAGAAAGCCGAGGAAGGCCCGTCGCTCTAGCAGGCTCACTCCTCTCCCTCGGGCGGGCAGTCCTACCACCTTGTCCGCGCCTCTCCTCTCCGGCCGCTCTAGCCTCAGCCTCTACAGCTCTGTGCTCGACTACCCCAAGTGGCCCCGCCAAGTACTGTTTCCGGTAGACAGCATAGTTGCGCTCAGGCCTCAAGAAAGCAATAAGGCCTGCCGGGACGGTGAAGCGTTGCAGCTCAGCCAGCGTGTACTGGTCCGTGTGTAAAGCACGAGGCGGAAGTGGACCAGGCACAACGAACTCCGAAGCCTCAAGTGACTGCCGTGTCACTCGGTCCCCTAGGTACCACTGCCACCCAAAAATCGACTCCAGCAGCACGCGGCTCGCAGCTACCTCTCTGCTCCGGGAAAGGTACTCCGGCTCAGCCTCCGCAGTCCTCCAAGGGTCCCACTCCACCTGCAAGCATTTAACAATCAAGCAACAAACAGTCGGTCAGCGACAGCATTAAAGCAATTCAAAGGCAATAATAAGCAACAAAAAACTGAATTTTACCTGGGTGCCCGACACCTCGTCGAGGTAAGCACGAAAGGCCTGAAGACTACCTCTTGCTGCCTTCTTGCCCCTGTACTGTGGCCCCCATATCAAAGCACGGGGGAGCGTCTTCAAGTCCGGGCACGAGTTCTCCGGAGGGTACATCTTCAGCACCTCGTAGGCCCATAGCTGTAGGTTCAAACAGTCAAAGCATCAGTATAGCAGTTACAATTCAAAAGAAAGGGAAATACTTGAAGGGTGAAGGCTCACAGGTTCGGTTTCTTACCTCCCACACCCTCCAGTAGCCGGCGATCGCTTTTTGCGTCGAGAGAACTCCCCCATGAAGCTGTAGCACGTCCCCAGAGCAGCGCCTCCCCAGTCGTACCTAGCCGCCGTGCGTAAGTCAAACAGGGCGGGCAAGTAGGCCACGTGCACCGTGGACCGCTTGTTAGGGTACAGTGAAGCCCCGAACAAGTACAACAAGTAGGCCCTCGCCATCTGCTCCTCCTCCTGCTCCGAGCTCGGGACCCTGTCCTTCAGATACCAATGGAACTGGTCATGGGAGAACGTCTCTGAAATACCCACCGGCACGAAGCCCAAGAACCACTGCAGCGCATCCTGATCTCTGTGAATCCCCGTATCAAAAGGGATAGGATCCCCTCCTACCCTCAAGCCTGTCAGAGCAGCAAAGTCCGCCGGAGTCACAGTCATCTCCCCGATCGGAAGGTGGAGGGTGTTGGAAGCATCCCACCACCTCTCAGCCAACGCCGTAAGCAGGGCATGGTCACTGAGCGTAGCCGTCTGTGTGAGGATGAACGGCCTGAATCCTGCAGCATCGATCAAGGCCCTAACCCGCTCGGGCAACCCCCTGTACAACTCGAGGGAACTAGCAGGACCGCCGTGCCCTCTCGTACTGCCTCTCGTCCTCTGCGCACCACAAGAAGCAAAATAGACAAGAGTTCGTCAGTATACTACAACAAGCAATCGAGTCCGGAAAAATCACAAGTTTAAGCAATCAAGCCAGGACCAAGAGTGCATTCAGCACTCCATGGTCAATTCAGGGTCTACATCTACCATGCGTTCGAAGCAAGTTATTTCAAGAGCACGGTATTTTATATGCATAGGGCATCCTTTCAAAGTCGATTCTCTTCTCAAAAAGGGCAGTTTACTCAGTCGAATCAAGGGCACGGCATCCTATCAGTCGAATTCAAGTTCCAATATTAACAAGTCAAGGCAACCTACAGTCGATTCAAGTTCGTTATCACATGATTCTCGTCATTTCTCTAGCAAGTCTACAGTCGAAGCTCAAGTTCTTTCTATCCGGGTTTCTATCTATCCAGTCAAGCTATCAGGCATGCATGCGTCACTATGCTATCAGGGTTCATGCACAAATAAGCTATGTACAAGTGCGGTAACAAAAGACTACGCAGAAATCAAAAGCAGTTTCAAAAGGAATACCTGCGCCCAATCCACCGACAAGTGCCACTCAGGATCTCTCAGCACGAGCTCTGCGTCGTAATCATCACGGCGGGGGATGTAGCTCTCAAACCCGGACGGTATGAACAAGTGTGGCTCCGGGGGAACATAGGCCCCTGCCTCAAAGGCCGCCCGGCCTGCAGCCCGCATCGCCTCTGCCCGCTCCACCGCCCGCTCACGAGCTAGGCCACCCTCCTCCTGAGCCTGCTCAGCCACCTCTGTCTCCCGTACAAAAGCCTCCTCTGCAGCTTTGGCCCTCTCGGCCTCAACTCTCAGGCGCTCCTCCTCCTGAGCCTGTGCAATCTGCCTCAACCTCTCCTCCCGGGCTGACATCACCGCCTCCACTACCGTCGGATTCTCTCTCAACAGCCAATCAAGCACTTCATCCGTCACGAACTCCGCGAAGTCTCCGCGCGTAATGGGAATGTGCGCCGAAGACCCCGCCTCTGGTCTGAACTCCGCTGGCCCTGTGGGTCCCTCAATGGGAGCCTTCTCCTCACTCACAACACCCTTACCCCTTGCCGGATCTCTTCTCGGCGTCTCCGGCCGATCGTCACCGCCACCAACATCACTGCCGCCACTGACAGCCTCGACTGGGCCCGTGCCCGTCACCACCAAGCCCTCTATCTCACTCCGGGAATCCAATCGACTTACTCGTGGACCCCCTGTTTCAGCCAAGGCTGGCGTACGGCCGGTCGACCCTGGCGTACGCCGCCCTTCGCCGTCGACCACCTCCATTGCATGGTTCCCATTGACGTCGTCGCCGCCTGGGATCTCTGCACCTGTGCCCGATGTACTCCCTCCAGTGTTTTGATCGTCGATCGGAATCCCCGGGCCCCCGATTTGGTGCCTTGGCCGAGCCTCGTCTCCACCACCACTGTTCCCGTCGCCGCCGCCGCTGGGTTCCGCCATGGAGCAGTGTGGGCAAGTGTTTGTGAGGGAGAATGAAGGAGATTGAGGGAGAGTTGGAGGTTGGAGAAGAGTTGGGAGAGTTTTTGGAGCCTTTGGGACTTCAAAACCGCAGAATGGCGGTTCCCATTCGTCGCTTGCAAGTTATACGACATAAAGACCGAGCTGGGCCGGGTCTGGGCTTGGATCTGGACCGGGCCAAGAAGGATTCCTGGCGTACGCCAGGTTATTCTTGCCGTACGCCACCTTTTAGTGGGCCGTGGGCCCAAATGCCATATGGATCAAGTTTTCCATCTCA
Source organism: Rhododendron kiyosumense (assembly GCA_019656275.1). NCBI lineage: Eukaryota > Viridiplantae > Streptophyta > Magnoliopsida > Ericales > Ericaceae > Rhododendron > Rhododendron kiyosumense. The sequence goes on from BPLS01006755.1 coordinate 13,841, forward strand.
AATAGGGTCCCGGACGGTCCAGTGCTTATTTACACCCCTGGTGGGCTTATCCCCGAGCAAAGTGCCGTCCAATTTTAATTTCAACGACGATCTATCCGTCCAATTCAATCAACGACGATCTATCCGTCCAATTCAATCAACGACGATCTATCCGTCCCAATTCAATCAACGACGATCTATCCGTCCCAATTCAATCAACGGCGATCTATCCGTCCCAATTCAATCAACGGCGATCCATCCGTCCCAATTCAATCAACGGCAATCCGTCCGCCCACTCTCAATCAACGGCGATCCGTCCGCCCACTCTCAATCAACGGCGATCCGTCCGCCCACTCTCAATTCAGCGGCGATCCGTCCGCCCACTCTCAATCAACGGCGATCCGTCCGCCCACTCTCAATCAACGGCGATCCGTCCGCCCATTTCAAGTCAACTTCGAGCAGCAATCTTTCTCAAATAATCTGTCTGGCTGAATCCGCCCAATCAGGTTCTTTACGATTCATGTCTTTGTCAACCAAGTGCGTTCTGTTTCGGATATCCTCGAGAGGGTGTCTAGAAAACCTTTGACGTTACTTGTACCCGGTCGAACGGTGCTCCAAGTGCCGTCAAAGGGGGGCTCCTGTAGACACCCTATTCTGGACTATCCGGATCGGCACGTTCGCGGTCTTTTTATTACCCCAATGATGATTAAACAGTGGAAAACTCTCCGAGGTCGATGGAAGGTCGCGAGCTTTGAGTGTTGGACCCTCCTCTTTCAAACCATCTCAAACCCCGTCAAGCCCTTCAAACCCAGAGCCAAATAAGCCTCAGCAAAGCCATACCTTGCTTACGCCACCTCATCCTTGGCGTGCGCCAGGAATTTGCCACGTGTCGGACATCGACCGTTGACTGAGTTTGACCTGGCGCACGGCAGCTCGTAGTTGGCGTACGGAGGGTCAAGACCGGTCAAATCACCGCTTTTCTTTCACGTGCTCAAGACTTTGCAACTGCCAGGGTACACTGTAGAGCACCATGATCATTGCTCTCTGCAGGGCCGTCCCCCTCTCTCTCCTACACAACCTATCAAGCCAAGTCCCATGCATTTAATGCATGGGAGGCTCCCCTTTTAACCTAACCACCCCTTAACCCAGCTGATCACCACTGATCCCAGCCTCTCTCCTCTATAAATGCCAACCCTTGCATTCATTTGCAAGGGTTAACCACATTAAAGAGCCTTGTTCTTTCCTCTCTTCTCTCCCTTGTTCTTGCTTTCCCATTGAAGGATTGAGGGATAGAGAAGCTATACACTCCTTACACTACTGACCAGCCACCATACATCCTCCATCTTCAACCCTCAAAGCTCACATCCTTCTTTCTCATCTCTTGCACCAAAGGTATACCACCTTTGTGCTGCTTTCTGTTTTCAGCCCCTGAGGGGAATCAGAAGGGTTTTGGCTAGTAACTGATACTAGTCCAGACCCCTCTCTGGTAAAATAAATCAGTCGTAGGGGGCAATCCATGGCGCACGCCAACTATATCAAGCCATACGCCACCTTTGGCTGTATGAGCACAGTTGGCGTGGGGATCATGAAGAGCCCATTTATTGCTCATTTCCTTTATGTCATCACCTTCCAGCATGCTAATAATCAGTTTACTGCTTTTTGTACAGTAGAGTTATTCAAATGTAGCTTTCAATACTTGTACCTTTTCTGCTTTCAAGGCCTCTGGGGTATTTCTGGTCATGTTCCAGAGCCCAGATGATGTAAAGCCAAACTCTGGTTTAACACGCAAACCTGGCGTACGGCCCCTACGGGGTGGTGTACGGCACGCTTGTCACAAGCCAATGCATGGCCCTTACATCACAGTTCCATTTTGGCCTCTTGTTTCTCCCCACTCTGTTTATGGGATTTGCTGTGCTATTTTCATCGCTCTTAGCCATTTCTCATCTCTGTGTATGTATTTGAACTATATCTTGAATTGCGTGGTTTGTCCTGGGTGTGCACTGGTCCATTCCAGAGCCCAGAGGGTTGAGAGTAAAGAGCTGTAAGAAATCAGTAGGGTAGTGTACGCCAGCTTGGAGGTGGCGTGCGCAAGGTGTGTTGGCGTGCAGTGGCCTGGCCATTGCGTGCCAGCACGCTGACCGCTCACGCGCCCGAAGAGCAGCGTACATCATCTCGTTGAACGCTTTACAGCGCTTGTTCTCAATCTATGTTCTTACGTTTATTTCAATTCAAGCAAGCAAACCATCATCCGTAAGCATTTTGCCATATAACTGCAAGCTGTTACAGTATTAAGCCCCATTAACCGTTCCTCCGCCCTAACTGGCTAAAAATGATCAAATGAGAGAAAAATGCAAACGTTTTACAAAATGCCCGAGTAGAGACCGATCTCCGGATTGGGCGAGAGGGGGCGCCATAAAACCCTTCCCCTCTCGTAACCTGGCTCCCGAACCTTAGATATCGAAGGTGACGACGGACCAGTCTACGCCTTTTTCAAATCAAATCAAACTCTTTTTCGAATCATAGCAAAACGTAGCAAGCGTTCTCGAGTTCGGTTCCTTGGGTGCCTCA
>BPLS01006773.1:0-11826 GCA_019656275.1 Rhododendron kiyosumense
CTTAAACTTTTACCACGTTTGCTTCGGTGATCTTTCAATGAGATATCGATAACATACCGTGTGAATTTCACTTCTAATAAGGAATGAAAACGTACAGTTCCTTTTTCTTAAATTTTTTTTTTTACTACACCTTTTCCTTTTTAATATTGCAAGAGATTTGATCAGTATGAGTATTTTTCTTTCGGTCAAATATGGAGAAGAAAAGAGGTCCAAACGATTAGTTTTAAAGCACATTGATCATTTTAAAGCACAAGATTGAGAATGATGATGAACAGAATTTTCTTATGCCAACAGTTCTGATTATTTGTTACTCTATCTTTTGCTTGGTTAGGTATTGGGTGAACACTATTATATATGGGCACATATGATCAGGGCCGGCCAGGGGTAAGCCCCGCAAGCCTGCCGGCTCGGGCAACCCCCTGGTAAGGGGCAACCAAAAAATAATAATTTGTATGTATACAAAAAAAATTAGAAATTCAAAAAAAATATATATTAAAGGGCAACAAAACGGAAGGTTAAGCTTGGGCGACCCAAATATCAGGACCGGCACTGCATATGATGTGAGTACTTGTTGATAGGTCATCAGTGGTTGGCGGTATGAGAATTTGATTAGCAAATTTATTTAATTATATATTCCTATCTTTCAGTTACGGTTGTTTAGTTGATGGAGGTGTACACTATTAAATGTACTTATTGAATGTAGATAATTTTGTTGTCATAATTGGTTGTTGTAAGATGTCGTACGATTTTTAAGTTCCTATACTTAATAGTTAGATAGACCCAATTTGAAGATTATTTGAAAAACGACTATTGGAGAAGTTAGGTTTTTTTTGGGGGTGGTCAATAGTTAATAAAAAGGGTAATCCAATTTAATTGAATTCAATACGTTATGCCTTTTAGGCATGGACAATTGTTAGTCTTTTTTTTGATCGGCAAAAAATGAAATTTCATTAAAACATGGGGAAATGGGGAGGGAATCCAACAAAGAGTTGAAAAATACACTAGAAGAGCAAACATTGCCCAAAACACCTAAAGGTCTACCAGGGATTATAACAAAATAAGATAATATAGCATAACCCAGCACCCAAATAAATCAAAAAAGCCCAAACGCCTAAATTCGGCCCAAGCCTGGGCCGGCCCACCCTAACCAAACCACAGAACCCTAACTACATCGGCAACCATCATCGCGCAAATCACCGGAGCCCAGCCTCGCCGTTAAGCCAATTGCTAGTCTTAGGAAGGACTGGAGGAGCATGTTGTGCACAACAAATTGCTGTCGCTCTGGTCTCGCTCCGATGATCGGAATTATTCATTTCGTAAAGCTCCTCATGTAGAATAAGTATACCAAAAATTAGCTCGATCAGATATCATTAAGTGTCTCATCCGAACATTATTTTCTTGAAATTATTAAGTGTACCAAAAAAATAGTGAATTTTATCTAGTGCTTCGGATCCATTCGTTTCAAGATAATAATATTCGGATGAGACACTTAATGATATCTGATCGAGCTGATTTTTAGTACACTTATTCTACACGATGAGTTCTACGAAATGAACGATTCCGATCATCAAAGCGAGATCAGAGCGATGACAATTTACCGTGCACAGTACGCTGTGCTGCACGAGGCTACACAACACGCTCCTCCAGTCCTATCAGGAAGCTCATTGTTTTTAAAAAATGCGTATGTGGCCGCCTCTTATTGGCTAAAGGACCTCCATAAATCTTAACCACTGAAATGTCCTCCGTCTCATCTGACCGTTCAAAAAAATCCCCAATCCCGTTGCCTTTTCTCCTGTACATATGGGGGTGTACTGTTGTTAATGAAACGTGAGGGGTAAAGTCGCACATGGACCAAACCATAGGGACCAAACCATAAGGAGTAAACTGAATTTTTTTCCTTTATATATTTTACTTTTCTCCTTCTTTTTATAGTCTCTCAAATTTTTTTTTTCTCAAATTTGATTCATTAGATTCGAATCTATGTTCTTCCGTCTCCAACTCCCGATTCTCGGAAAACCAGTTTGCGTCATGGATCTCTTAACCAAATAAATTCTCTCTCTCTCTCTAGGGTTCCTAGTTGTTGCCCTGCAGCCTGCTCGCTCCTTCACAGTCTAACATATAGATACACACATACTTACAGGTTCCCCCTAATTACTCGTTTCCAGCCCTAGTTAGCCTGAAAAAGAACAAGTTTTTTCTTTCTGTCTTTCTTTCTTTCTTGTTCTGATCTTATACGTGCTACCACGCACGTTAAAGTCTTTGGGCAATTCGTCGTCGGTTGCTTTATTCATCAAGGTTCGAACTCTCATTCATTGCTTTCAAATTTTTCAATTTTTTAGTAGCAATTTTATGTGCCAAATTTTTTTATTATTCGAATTGGTGTATTGCACTGTGGTTTTGTTCATTCGAATTAGTGTTATTGAGTTATATCCTCTAATACTTCTAATTCTTCTTGTCCAAACCAAACTGAGCCTTGTGTCCCAATCAATTGGGGTCGGCTTCATGAATCCTGTATTTCCATTGAGCTCCGTCCAGGGCTACCTTCTCACTTATAGATTAGTTATATTCTCTAATATTTCAATTTTTTTGTGTCTGTGGATTTCGGGTTTATGCTATGGCATTCTTAGTCAGCTCACCTGCAGTTCACAGTCGACTGTATTGGAAAAATTGTGCTTACTCTACTTCAGTTGATTCGTTTGATTTTATGGTCACATGGATTCCCATTATACCATATTCATCGAAACGCATGGATAGTGCCGGCATATGATGAGTTTATATTTATTTATTGCTTTGTGAACCTTCGCATTCAGTTATAGATGAATAAAATTGTCAGCGATGTTGGGTTATGAGTGTAGTGTGCTTACTGAAATGATTATTTGTTGGTCAGATTAGGAAATAAATGTCACAGTTGCCAGCATGGTTGAGATTTCAAGAATAAAGAGCCTAGCAAAGCACTTGCAAATATTGCTTTGCATATGTTGAATAGTTGCCAGCATGGACTTGAATGCCTCGCCTCAGCCAGAAGACGACGACGAGGCGTTTGAGTCACACTTTGATGAAAGCGCTGCACCAGAACATACTGAACATGTGGAGTCTGCAGTTGAAATTCTCCGTCGGGTAATTCACTTTCTCCTCTTATGTACTCTGTGCATTCCATAAGAGGGTCACATTTATTACTATGAGGGTTTACTCCTGAACTTCTCATCGAGGTTCCTATCTTTGTGTTTGGTAAGGTATTCCTTTGCACGTGGCAGTTTAAGAAGGTGTTTAGGACATTCTATGAAATTTTGGAGAATAGAAAATTCATTGTGCTCTCATGGAATTTGAATGGTGTGTCCTTTTTTGTTTACAGTTCTGTCGCATTTTGGAACAAATATAGGTTATGTTTCTTGTTGTGTTTAAAATTGGTATTGGGGTTTGGAAAGTTCAACTAACGTTTCTTGTTGCTGGATCTTTTTGTTTTGTTTTTGTAATGAAAAGGTTATGGGTTGAAGTAAAAATGTAATACGAAGTAGAAGAGAAGTTGGGGATATAGATGGAAAAGACTAAAATAAAAATGTTTTAAAAAGGGCAATTGGAAGTTTGGAGGAAATTGGTGCCAAAGGCCTGGATACATGTTTTGATTAGTTAAAAGGTCTTTGAAGTGGTTAATTAAGATACTAGTGAATAATTTCTTGAGTTCCTTTCAAGCCAAATAGCCGGAAGGATTGCACTCTGCAAAAGCATCCACACTTCTTCATTGGTTCTGAAACCTTCAAACGCAATGTGCAACAATTGCTCGCAAATAGAAGGATTACCCGATCACCCTAGCCACTTGAAAAACTCTCCACAGTGAAGATAATCCCAGTGTTCAAAACATCGGCTGCCTTGGCACTAGGGAGTACCCTGCCACAGCGCCTAGGGGCCTAGGTGTTTGTCCATGTGCTGGCCGCTGGGCCGATTAATTGGTCTCTAGGTGGGATTAATCGGCAACTATTCAGCTAGGTGGGCTAGGTGGCTAGGCAGATTCTGCGGGATTACGTGGCTAGGCGGGGCTAGGCAGATGATTATGCAGGTAGGCGATGTGATTTTAAAAAATTAAGGGCTTTAGTGTTGAGGTAATAATACAAGGGGCTATGGTGTAGTTTTTCTATGATATATATACATTTCCACTCTACCCAGTTCTCTAACATGATCAAAAATTGGGAGGGGGAAGGCAAATATTTTAAAAAAATAAAAAATGGAAAATCCACCTACTATCTAGGTGCCTTTTAAAAGGCGATTAATCGGGCTAGGTGCTAGGCGGTGCCTGGCCATCCGCCATCCTACTATCGCCTAGCGACTTTTAGAACCTTGGATAATCCTCAAAACCCAAACCAAAGTTACCAAACAAAGCCTTTGTGTTTTGTTTAAGGTTATTATACTTCAAGGGGATGAGTTGTTGGCAGAGACTTACTGTAGACATGAGTCACGTGACTACGGAGAGGACAATCTTCTTGTCCGGTAGGTGGTCTTTCTCCATTATGTGACGTCACCAGAGATGGAAGCAATTCTCTGGTGATGCTTACAAGTTTGATGGTGACTTCCAGCTATGAGAGCAACACTGGGGCGATCTAAACATAAAGCAATCACTCAATTTTGCCGATATTCTTAAGCCAGACACATCTAAACATCAGTGTGGAATTCTTTGCCTGATATGAATGTGTTTTAGACTTGAGCATGAGTTTGATGGAGAGGACTATTAGCGGAGGAGACAGCTATACATGGGTAAAACTATCATATTATTTGGTGCATGTAATCGTTAAAATTACATCGGTGGCATTCTCACCACCCAGGAATGATGTTGCACCTAAGAGCGAAAGGCATCCTACCCTAGATTCCAATGCCTAATTTTTGTTTCCGTCTTGGTTAGTTGACTCCATTTCAGTCTTCTTCATAATTGTCTTTTTACATCCTCCAAAGTCCTGAGCTGGCAGTTTTGGGTCTTGGTCAGCCAAGTCAGATGGTTCTTGAAGTGAGACTTGGGTAGAGTTACTGGCTTGCTGCATGGTTCACTATTGTAGACCAATATGGGGTTGAAATATGAAAAGAGCATCTTTATTCTTTACACCATCCACCGCCCTTGTTCTCGATTGCTGCCCAGGAGGGCACTCTGGAGCAACATTTGAACGCGCTCCTAACGGTTTAGTATATCTAAGCCCTTAGACCTAGCTTAGCACCTGCAGGGAGTTCCTATTACAGAAGGGGATGGAAATGTAACTAACGTTGATTGGAAAAAGCTTACACCATCTCTGTTGGGTCCAACCCAGGAATTGAGCTCAACTTTGATATAATATCACCAACCTAAGTCCTCCAAGTGGGTATGTGGTGCAGCAACAGAGCAAGTCCTGCAACCTGATTGCTGCAAGCCTGCAACAATAATCTAGAGAATTCAACAATGATAACAAGAATTGTTGAAGTGGGAACAAATTATGTTGGGGTTGTAGGGTTTTCTGCAGAAGAATTACTATTATTATTTGACAGATGGAATAATACATGACACTGAAACCAGCCTTTTGTAGTCATATTTGCAGCTTATTGGTCCTACAACGAGAAAAGGCAATATTGATCCTTTTTGAGCAGCTTATAAATCCACTTGACTTTCTACATTGCCTTGTGACTTGTTACTCATTAGAGTAAAACTCACCATAACTGTACAACTGGGAAAAATGGCTGCTGTGATGAGCCCAGCTGGTTCCCCACAATTTATTGCTCATGCATTGGTATGTTGTCCAAGGGAGATGAGGTTCTCCTACTTGATAATGTTACTTGGCTTCAACGGTAATGGGCTCTTCGCTTGCGGGGGTTAAGCTTGCGTACATCCAACCCTTTCCTAGACCCTCAGTAGTGGGAGCCTCATGCAATGGGTAGCCCTTCTTTTATTGACCTTAGGTGGTTTCATATTTCATCATTTTTAAGATGGTCCTGGTATTGACCGCCCATTGTGCTGCCAATAAGATAACAAAAAAGCCAACATGATAGGATTCCCCTCAGTTTGTACACATTTGAATGCACTTTCATGTACTCTTATACCCTTTCCCAAACAAACGTTTTCAACTTCATTGACAACTAGTGGGCTGTTTCTAGCATTTTCCTTATAAGTATGATTGAAGCAAGATCCCCCTTGCCCTTTTGAATAATGTATGGTCATTTGTGGTTCTATCAGTTATTTCCTATTGGTAGGAGTTGGACAATTGAATTCTTTCTACCTACTTTCTTTTCTGCTTATCTATCTAGCTTTTGGACGCACATCAAGGTACTTCTATCTCTATATTGACCTTGTCACTTGAACTTTTGACATCGAAGAGGAATAGGTGCCATTTTAAATTTAAACATCTCAATCAGCCGGTGTGGTCTGTGATTGTTGATTTCTTAGCTTCTTGAATTAGGAACGGGAAGAAAGACGTCAACGGCTGAAAAGAGAACGCCCAGATGACAGACCAACACATGCATCTCAGCCACCTATCCATGATCAGTTATATCAGAAAAATCATAGAACTTATGATAAAAGCAAGCTCCCCCCTGGTAAGTTCTGGCTGCTTGCTGTGGCCTCATTCTGTGGACTTTGATTTCATGTTAAAGATAGTTGAATTCTGCTCATTAGTGTCATGATTTTGATTTATAGGACTTTAGTTATTGGAACTGGTGAACATTAATTGCTGAAAACAGAACACGGTTTTGAAGTATGACGGCTTTTGATTCATACACATGTAATGTTCTTTTATACCAAGTTTTGATCTGAAATAAGTTTTAAGATGTAGGATGTGCTCTATTTGAATCCAGCTTTGGGAGGGGGCTTTTGTATTTGGTGCATTGCTTATAGTCAGGATTCGTGCATTACAATTCTTCTTGACATCGAACTTTTGGTCACTGTATCAACCACTTGATGTGCAGTCCTCAGAACACTCTGCTTTACTAGAGACTTTCTGATTTCCTTAACTGGGGATATTACATTGTATACACCAATGTCGCATTGGTGTACACTATTAGTCATTCTGTCCATATAAGTGATCATGAAAAACTCATGAGAATGTGGAATTTGGGAACAAGATAGCTGTTTTGTATTCTCCCATAGTTTACCTTTTACATTGCAAAAAGGATATTTCTTCTTTTCAAATTTTGAGAAGCATATAACAAAAAGGCGACTGTGCATGATGAACTTGTCGTGAAATGGATGTAGTTTGTTTGCTTCTTGTGAATAATAATGGCAAATCGTGTTCCAAAATAAATGGACTAGTCATGCATTTCAATGGTGCTAACCTTCACACAATCTATTGGTTGAGAGAAAAGCACTCTTGCTCCTATAACATTATTGCTCTGTATGCTAATGACGGGTATGAGTTGACTGAACAATTTTCTGACACCTTTAGAGTTAGGTTGAGGAAAAATTTTGCCTTGGTCTTTTTGGTCTTCTTTTATTAATTTTTGTCAGATTCGGGTGGAATTTTTTGATTAATTAATTATCTTGACGATCGGAATCTAAAGGGTAAAAAATTATGACCACAAGCAGAAAAAAATTCACTAAAGACGAAGGTAGTTTGAATAAAACAGTTTCATCGTCTTTTTCTTCTTATCTAAACTTTTTTCAACTTCAGTCCGTTCTTTTACATTTTTCCCATTCCTCTCCTTGAGCAAATTTTTAATCCCAATAATGTAGAGGACAAAACTGAAAAAGTTCACTGGTCAGCTATAATACCAACTGTCTTTCAGAATAGGGATAGTCTATTAACAGAACATCACACACAACACTTTGCACATGTTGTGTTGTCATCAGTTCATTGGTTGTTGTAAAGTAACATTACATGCAATAAGTAACAAAATAATAACACAAGCATGTTATGCACATTGTTGTGTCAGTAGCAAACCTCTTAAGAACAATTACTTCCTCTGTCCCACTTTAAATGTCCCCTACGGGTATTCGTGCATTTTCATAACCCCCAAAATTTATATTTCTATATATATATTTTTATTTTTTTACACCAAATTAAAGTACGCATTGAATACTTTGATTTGGTGTAAAAAATAAAAAAATATGAGAAATATATTTTTTTGGGGTTTCAAAATGCACGAATCTCCGTAGGGGACATTTAAAGTGGGACGGAGGGAGATCAAGTACTGGATTGGTGGAAGTAAATGATACTACAACAGAGAGAATGACACAGAGATTGTGTGGAACTGAAGTGTGACAGTAATTGTCGTATTTGTTTGGTTGACTTATTGTTATCCAATTGCAACATGTGCTCAACTTTAAGTCACTATTCATTGGGAATAGCTGTAGATGAAGCTGAATTATGGGATTATGAATCTGAAAGATCAAGTTTAATCCAACCATTTCCCTTTTGGGAATTTAACTAAAAGATAACTTTTGGAACTGCATGTCCTAGGAGTAGTGCCACCTCTGTATACACATTATGCTGACTTCTGAGGATTTCATGTGATGAAGGCAGGGAATATCGCTACTCTCCCTCTCTTTCTTGTCGTCTAGAATTTATCTTGTTTAGAAATATATAGTGATGTAGGCATATGACTTTGTCTCTTGTTATTTTTGGGAAGTAAACTGCTCGAAAACATGCAAGTTTGAAGTTTAATATTTTGAATCTTTAGTTTCTAGATTTAAAATTGCTCGTCATTCAATTCGTTACCAATTTTTCCATTGTTTACTTTTTTCATTCTTCATTTTACAGGTTGGTTGGATTGTCCTGCATCTGGTCAGGAAATAAATTGTATTATTCCTTCTAAAGTTCCTCTTTGTGAATCCTTCAATGCCTATGTGCCTCCTGGTAAAAGATACTCTTCCAAGCAAGTGGTTCATCAACAAAGGGTTTTAGGAAGAAGAGTATGTACGCTACACTTCCATCTTGTTTCTAATGTCATTGAAATACTTTTACCTTGGGACTTCTTAATGAGGGAAGCGCTCCCTCATTACATGTTTAATGAGTTATAGTACTTCCATTAAGAGAAGGTTTAGTGCACGTTTACTTTAACATTGGTTGCCACTTGCCACCACTCACCAGCCCCCTACGAAGACCGACGTGCATAAGGGGTTGCCGCACAGTGGGTTATGTGAGACTCCCCAAATATATTAGCATGCCACGAGTTTTATGAGTTTTTCAGTGGGGGATATGTTGGGACAGGCGTGTCTCATGTAAGGGGCCGTTCCAGTAACTTGAAAAAGTTACTTTTCGAAAAAGAAGGTAATTTCAAGCTCAAAAATCATGTGCTTACCCAAATAATTTTCCTACTAATATGGATCTTGTTTGATAGATCTCATTAAGATCTATTAAACGGTGCAAAAAAATTTGAAAAAATATTTTTCATTTTCTTTATATTTGAGTTTGAAATTACCTTCTTTTTCCAAAAGGTTCTTTTTGGAGAAAGTGGAACACCACCTAAGTCATGTATAGTGATAGTCCATTCACATTATCAAAGTATTATGTTTGAAAATTAGAGGGGTAATTAAGTAGAATTAGTACCTCTTTTCATTAATTTTGATTGTTTGTGGACTAAGTAGCACGGATACGGACACGGGACACGGCAATTCTAAAAAAATCGAAATACGGACACGGCGGGGACACGCCACGTGTGTGTGTGTATATATATATATGATTTTATTTTATTTTTCTTTTCTCCATGCTTACATTGCAATATGTAAATAATGAACAACTTAACAGTTAACATTCATATTTTGCCATAAATACTAACCATTAGTAGTTTTAACATAATAGATTAGATGCATACATCATAACATCGGTCCATTAAAGCAAAACAAAACATCCATAGTTCCATAAACTAAACAGCCACGTGTCCAAATATCAATTAGACCCAACTTCCGTCACTTCTTCATCTCTATTGAATTGGTCACCATCTCCATCGTCTGTGAAGACTACAACCTCCATCTCAGGTTCATCAAGTGAGAGGTTTGCAACCTCAAGCATCCCAATATCATCAAGTGAGCCAAATTGGTCTCCAGCAATATCCCACATCTTGGTTACCCCATTACAATATTGTGGACTTCTCCTTGATAAAAGACGGAGGTTACTATGAATATACACCAAGTCCTCCGCCCGTTGAGGGGTCATTTTGTTCCTTCTCAATGAATGGATGAAGGAGTATGTACTCCAATTTTCTCTCACAAAAAGAAGAAGAAGAAGGTTGAGTGAGAATCTTCAAGGCCAAAGTTTGAAGAATCGGGGCGGATGCACCATGAATTACCCACCAACTATGAGGATCCATATTATATCTATCTTCAATAGAATCAACATCGGAAAATGACCCCTCCTTAGTTGAGAACTTGGCATACTCCATATTGGCTTTGGTACGCTCAACGGAATCATTTAAGTACCTTTTCAAGCATTTCTTTCTCTCATTCGTGACCTCTTCATCCTTGTGTGGAGGAACTCGCTTTGGATCCTCTTCAAGCCATATGTCACTATAATACCTACATTATAAAGTAAATAATTAACTAAGAGGTGTTTGCCCTAAAGAGTAAAGACTTAGCAAAAATGGTAAATTATGTTGTAAACTTGTAATTACCTTGGATTTAGAGCATGTGCCAAGCAATGTAGTGGTGTATTGTTCTTGTTCCACCTATCCACTAGAATTTTATGAACATCATAAAATTCGCTCTCATCTTCCAAATGCTTCTCTTCGTGCTTGTAAATGACACACTTCACTTTCTCAATCATATTATCCCACATGTCGTAAATCAAGTGAAGAGTAGGCCTATCCATGTCACATTTTGTAAGCATGTCATAAATAGGTGCCGTAAATGATAGAATGTAGTCCACCTTATCCCACCACTTCTCATTCAACAAAGTCTCCCTCACAAATGATGCCTTTTGCTCCTCCCTATGAGAATTCCATTGAGTACTAATTACCATCGATTGAAGACCTCGCTTGATGAGCTTAAACCTCCTAAGCATTACAATGGATGAAGCAAAGCGAGTCTCAGCAACCGAAAGCAACTTCAAAGAAACAAACTCATTAAAAATAGCCAATCTCATCGAGTGATTCATTATGAAATTCTTGATGCAACTTGCATCACCAACGACAATAGTAATCCAACTACACTCATCATACACAAGTGAGTTATTCTCAATGCTTTTCACGGCACAAATGTTCTTCAAGGCAAGATTTAGAGTATGCACTACGCAAGGAGTCCAAAAGATGTGAGGGTATTGGGCTTCAATTATTTGTCTCGCCGCCTTACAATTTGCAGCATTGTCTGTAACTATTTGAACCACATTCTTTGGCCCAACCTCAATAACTACCTCCTTCATCAATGAAGCAATGAAATGTTTATCCTTTATTTCCCCCTCACAATTAACAGCCTTAAGAAACATAGGTGCACCTCCGGTGACTGCCATAAAGTTAATTAAAGACCTTCTTTGAGAATCACTCCAACCATCACTTGCAATCGTCAAGCCCTTCTCCTTCCATATCCCTTTAATAGGATCTAACAACCGTTCAATATTCGCCCTTTCCCTTTGAAGCAATCTAGTTCTCAACAAGTTGTACCCCGGTGGTATATATCCTGGTATGCTATGATTCGTAGCGTACATGTAGGAACTAACATAGTGTGGATTTCTTGCCAAGTTGAAAGGCAATCCCCCGGAGTAAAACATTCGAGCAATTTCGCTATGTAAGTGGTCCCGAGCCCCAACATTGAATGCTTTAATGACAGGATTATCACTTTCACTAGTGTTTGCCCTACTCTTTTTCGATACCAAGCCTTCTTGTGTTTCATTGAAACTTGTGCCCATAAGAGAGGCACTAGAAGGAGGCAATGGAACTTTCTTCGGTTGGGAT
>BPLS01006777.1:0-10659 GCA_019656275.1 Rhododendron kiyosumense
ACTTACCATCTAATCCAAATACGCTGAAGAAGATTTCTCTGTGGGAACGATCCCGGTCTTTCCGGTTTATATGCTATCAACGACCTAGCCCTTTGCTCGGGTGCAGACCTTATTAGAGGATAGGTTGCGGTTCTAAGCAAATTTTGGCGCCGTTGCCGGGGATTTCTTGTCTATATGCTTATTTGGAGGTTCGACAAACCCTTGTAAGTATTCCATTCCTTTTTACTTCAAGCAATTTATACTTAGGCTAGCGGAAACCTCTACCTGATACTCCAATCGACTTGAGGTGTAACGAAGTTGGCATAAGTATAGCTTGTTTCTTTCCTTTTATTGCACATATTATCCTTTGGTACCATAGCTATTGGTTGTTTTATTTTGTGGTTGGTTTTTCATCAAATCTTTGCATGAGTGGTAGTGTATGACTGGTTTCTATCGGAGTCCAAACTCTAATAGACTTTGTCGTTCACTATCGCCTCAAGGCACCCCGAGAGGAAGATCTCCTCTCCGTTTAGTAAATAGACGTTTGAGATTAAAATCTCCTTCACGTCCGCGGGGCCGCCGTCCCAAACAAAGAATGGATGGACCACCACCGCCAGTGAGGACTTTGAGGGATATCTTGAATCCGGGGAGTCCGGTTCAGCAATCCCCCATAGTCCTCCCTGCCCCTACTAATGCTAACTCTTTTGAATTTAAGTATGGTTACCATAATCTTTTGCCGCAATTCCACGGGCTGGATCGTGAGAGCACATATGACCACATCCGCGATTTCGAAGACCTTATTCATACCTTCACCTCGGATGTTGCACGGTTGGAAAATGCACGATTAAGGTTGTTTCCTTTCTCCCTCAAGGACAGAGCTAAGCAATGGTTCACTTCTCTTAAACCTCAATCGTTGCGAGACTGGGCCGGTGTCAAGGCAGAATTCCACAAAAAGTTCTTCCCAGTCCACAGAACGAAGCTACTCAAGGAACAAATACAGAACTTCAAACAGAAAGAGGGGGAGACATTCTATCGATATTGGGAGCGGTTCAAGGATTTGGTCGCTTCACTTCCACATCATGGTCTTGAAAAGCCGCAGTTAATAGGCCACTTCATGAACGGATGTTCTCAATCAAGTTACCAACTTATTGACACCATGGTCGACGGAGATTTCTTGGACAAGACGGCTGGAGATGCTTGGGACTATTTGGATCAATTGGCCGTAAAGAATCAGTCTTGGAACGTTGTTGATGTAGGTGAGCGGGCTATGGCAAACCAAGGACCGAGTGGCTCTGGGAAATTTTCGTTGAGTGATCCTAATTCCATGCCCAATGCTCTCGAGACTAAGGTGGAGCAGCTCACCCGCAAGTTGGAACAAATGGAGTTGAAAGGCCCTCGTGAAGTCAAGCCCGTAATTAAGGTGGAAGAGGTTTGTGCTATATGTGAGATGGCGGGGCATTCTACCGGCTACTGTTTTAATATTCCCGTTCTTAAAACGGTTCTAAACAGCATGACCCCGGAGGAAGTGAGCGCCGTTCAACGGTATGAGCCATATCCGAGCAATTTCAATCCCGCCCAAAGGCAAAACCCAACCTTCCGTTGGAACCAAACAAGTGAGATGGGACAATTTCAAAGCCCACCGCCGGCTCAATCCCAAACATGGCGGTCTCCTCAAAACTTCGGGCCACCTCGTTTCCAACAAAATCAAGGTCCTCCCGGATTCAATTCTTCTGGTTTCTCACAAGGGCAGGGCCAAATCCAAGCACCTCCTCCAAGGCGATCAGTGGAGGACATCATGAACTCATTCTGCCAAATGCAAGCTACTACCAATGAGCAAACTTCTCAAGCAATGAACGACATCAGAAACCAAATGGGCAAACTCACAAATGCCGTAGGCCTCTTGCAACAAGAGAGAGGGAAATTCCCTGCTCAACCTCAAGCTAACCCTCAAAGTCAAAATTCGGTTGGTAGCTCTTCGGTGCCTTTCCCCGAGCAAGCCAAAGCAATTATTTCTTTACGAAGTGGCAAGACCGTTGACAACGCCCAAGTGGAACCACCGGTGATTTCTACCTTTCTCCCTCAACCGGCTCCATCAAATTCAACTCTTGGGGAATCTCCCAAGCCAACCTTGGAGGAAGACGGGGAATCTCCCGTGGTGGACACTAGGGAGGCAAGACTCATCCCCACTCCACAAGTCTCTCCTGTGCCGGCACCATATCCTCAACGATTAAAAGCGCCAACGAATTCGGCGGCCAATGCGGAAATTTATGAGCTATTCAAACAAGTCAAGATCAATATCCCCATCATGGATGCTATCAAGCAGATACCATCATATGCCAAATTTTTGAAAGACTTGTGTACGCAAAAGCGCAAGACCAATGTTCAAAAGAAGGTCCTTCTCACCGAGCAAGTGAGTTCGATCATTCAAACTAACATTGCGCCTAAGTACAAGGATCCGGGGTGCCCTACTATCTCTGTTACAATTGGAGGCAAAAGGATTGAGCAAGCATTGTTGGATCTGGGGGCGAGCGTTAATTTGCTCCCATATTCTGTTTATGAAGAACTCGGTCTTGGCGAGATGAAGCCAACTCGAGTTACATTGCAATTGGCAGATAGGAGTATCCGCATTCCGATGGGCGTGGTGGAGGATGTCTTGGTTCAAGTCGATAACTTTGTTTATCCGGTGGACTTTGTGGTATTGGACACTTGTCCCAGGGTTTCTTCTTCAACTTCGACACCCGTTATACTTGGCCGCCCATTTCTAGCCACCTCGGACGCCGTTATTAGCTGCAGGAGTGGTC
Source organism: Rhododendron kiyosumense (assembly GCA_019656275.1). NCBI lineage: Eukaryota > Viridiplantae > Streptophyta > Magnoliopsida > Ericales > Ericaceae > Rhododendron > Rhododendron kiyosumense. The sequence continues at coordinate 2,781 of BPLS01006777.1, forward strand.
TTGTGAATATGACTTTCGGGAATATGAAGATGGCGGTTAATGTCTTTCACGTTGGAAGTCAAATGGGCGATGACGACGAGGTTCAAGATGTCAACTGTATCGACTCATTAGTTCAAGATCATGTGGATGAAATCTTGTCCAAGGATGCTTTGGAGTTATGTCTTACCGCCGAGGAAGCCGATTTCTTAGAAGCTCCGGAAGTTGAGTATCTTTGCTCGTTACTCGATGAAGAGGAAGTTTGTGGGGCGGAACTGTGGATTCCTTCATTTGAGGAATTGCCAAAGAACGAGAGAGAAACGTTGCCATCTAGTGTAGAGCCACCTAAGCTCGATTTGAAGCCCTTGCCCGAAACATTGAAGTATGCTTACCTTGGTGACAACGAAACTTTTCCGGTGATCATATCCTCCGCTCTTGGGAATCTTCAAGAGTTGGAGTTGCTTACCGTGTTGAAGAAAAGGAAGAAGGCCATCGGGTGGTCCATAGCCGACATCCAGGGTATCTCTCCCTCCCTTTGCACGCATCACATCTATCTTGACGAAAATGTGAAGCCCTCACGCCAACCACAACGGCGGCTGAATCCTATTATGAAAGATGTGGTTCGCACGGAGGTGTTGAAGTTGTTGGATACAGGGATCATCTATCCAATTGCAGATTCAAAGTGGGTGAGTCCTATCCAAGTGGTGCCTAAGAAGTCAGGGGTCACGGTGGTAAAAAATGACCAGGATGAGCTAGTGCCAACTCGAACGGTCACCGGGTGGCGTGTTTGTATTGATTACCGCAAGCTGAATGCGGTAACCCGGAAGGATCATTTCCCGCTCCCGTTCATTGATCAAATATTGGAAAGAGTCGCTGGCCATTCCTTTTATTGCTTCCTAGACGGCTACTCCGGGTACAACCAAATTGAGGTCGCCATGGCCGACCAAGAAAAGACTACATTTACTTGCCCATTCGGGACATTTGCTTATCGGCGCATGCCATTCGGTTTGTGCAACGCTCCCGGCACTTTTTCAAGGTGTATGATGGGTATCTTTAGTGACATGGTGGAGAAGATCGTCGAGGTCTTTATGGACGATTTCTCAGTATTCGGAGACTCGTTTGAGTCATGTCTTGCTAACCTGGACAAAGTATTGGAGCGGTGCGAGGAGAAAAACCTTGTTCTCAATTGGGAGAAATGCCACTTTATGGTAACACAAGGCATCGTGTTAGGTCATATCGTATCCTCCAAGGGCATTGAGGTTGACAAGTCAAAAATCGATCTCATTGCCAATCTCCCTACTCCCAAGTGCATCAAAGACATCCGTAGCTTCCTCGGGCACGCCGGTTTTTATCGGTGATTCATTAAGGATTTCAGCGCCATCTCTCGGCCACTATGCCATCTTTTATCGAAGGACGTCCCTTTTGAGTGGACGGATGGTTGTGAGGAAGCTTTTCGGAGGCTCAAATCAAGTCTTACAACTCCACCTATTGTGCAAAGCCCCGATTGGAACCTCCCGTTCGAGCTTATGTGCGACGCGAGTGACTATGCCGTCGGGGCTGTCCTAGGCCAAAGAAGGGACAAGCAGCCATGTGTTATATCCTACGCGAGCAAAACATTGAATGACGCCCAAATGAACTATTCAACCACCGAAAAGGAGTTGCTCGCGGTAGTTTTTGCATTGGACAAATTCCGCTCCTACTTGATTGGTTCACCAATTGTCATCTACACCGATCATGCTGCCCTCAAGTACTTGCTTACCAAACAAGATGCTAAGGCTCGGCTTATTCGATGGATTCTCTTGCTTCAAGAGTTCGATCTCACCATCAAGGACAAGAAAGGAGTGGAAAATGTGGTGGCTGACCACTTGTCACGGTTGGAGTTTGAAGATCGTACATCTAAACTTCCAATCCTCGATACTTTTCCGGATGAACAACTATTTGGTGTCTCGAGTACCCCGTGGTTTGCAGATATTGTTAATTATTTGGCAACGGGGTTAATGCCGACACATTGGAAGTCTCAAGAGCGGAAGCGTTTTCTCTCAATGGTGAAAAGGTTTTCCTTTGATGATCCTTACTTATTTAAGTATTGTCCGGATCAGATTATCCGGCGATGCGTTCCGGATTCCGAGCATCGAAGTATAATGAACTTTTGCCACATGGAAGCTTGTGGTGACCATTTCTCTTTCAAGAAAACCGCGGCTAAAATTCTACAATGCGGTTTCTATTGGCCTTCTTTGTTTAAAGACACGTTCGAGTATACTAGGGTTTGCGATCGGTGTCAAAAGTTGGGCAAGATCACCCGACGAAACGAGATGCCCCAAAATCCCATTTTAATCATTGAAGTTTTCGATTGTTGGGGCATAGACTTCATGGGGCCCTTTCCCACGTCATTCGGCTATCTCTATATTTTGCTTGCCGTTGACTATGTGAGCAAGTGGGTGGAGGCCATTCCCACGCGCACCAATGATGCTCAAGTTGTAGTTGAATTCCTCCGGGAGTATATATTGGCACGATTCGGGATGCCAAGAGCTATTATCAGTGATCAAGGCACGCATTTCTGCAATCGCTCCATTGCGGCTTTGATGAGGAAGTATGTTATTGTGCATAAGGTCTCCACGGCATATCATCCCCAAACTAACGGGCAAGCTGAGCTCGCCAATCGGGAGATTAAAGGCATCCTAGAGAAAACGGTCAACCCCAACCGCAAAGATTGGTCGCTTCGGTTGACCGATGCCTTGTGGGCTTACCGAACTGCTTACAAAACTGTATTGGGAATGTCGCCGTATCGGCTTGTCTATGGCAAACCTTGCCACCTTCCGGTGGAATTGGAGCACAAAGCTTATTGGGCGATAAAGAAGATGAACGCCTCCATGCCTCTTGCCGGTGCTAAACGGAAGCTTCAACTCAATGAGCTCGAGGAAATAAGGTCAGATGCTTATGATCGTTCTAGTTTATATAAAACCAAAGTCAAGGCCATGCATGATACCAACATTCTTAGGAAAGACTTTGAAGTAGGCCAAAAGGTGCTTTTATACAATTCAAAATTGCACTTGTTTCCGGGCAAGTTAAGGTCCCGTTGGGCCGGCCCTTATGTTGTTAAATCTGTTGCCTCTCATGGGGCCATAGAAATTGAGAATGTGTCCAACGGGAATGTTTTTAAAGTCAATGGTCAACGGCTCAAGCCATTTCTTGGCCATTTGGAAGTCGGGGAGCCCGATGAGGAACTGAGCGATCCTGTTTATTCGGATGCTTTAGTTTCTTAGTTTGGTTTCATTTCTTTTGCACGGGGAGCGCAAGCGTAACCGCTGAACTTAACTGTTTGTCGGACCCGGCCCCCTGACTTAATTGTAGGGGGTACCCACCATTGACTTGGGTATATATAGCTCCGCACGCCGCTATTAAAAAAAGGATCGTGTGCCCAGCTTCGGTTAGTAAGGGCAATGTCTTTCTTTTTGTACATATTTGCAAGTTTGCTTCGTTATGGGATTTTTACTTGATAAGATTTCACCAATGCATCTATGAAAAGGACTTTGATTAGTTCTCTTAGTGGTAGTTTACCGTTAATGATCCATGCTTTCCAGATATGTCCCTATCGGGGGCAATTTAGGTCTTTGGGTGAGACTTGGTATTCCCGTGCTTTGGCGCTAGGCTCTATCTTGTCTCACTTCGTTTCGATCATAGGGAACGCTGGGCTTCATTGCTTGGCGAGGTCAAGCGGTAAATTTTACTTCGGGCGTTGATGTAACAAATGTGACGGTCTAGTATAGCCACCCGTGTCCTACCTCACCGGTAAGACGCGGGAAGAAAAGTATGACTCGTGCGATTGCGTGAATATCGGGTGGTGTGGTTATTATTGCTGTTTTCTTTTATTGTTGTTGATGCCCGGATAACACAAGCCGGGTGGTTCTCATGTCATTTGTCTCCTAGTAGGTAGTTCGAGCTTAAGTCTTCTGCAGGGTGAACGTGCTACCACACCAGCCTTGGTGGATTGGGTCTACAGTTGGAGTGAATGAGGCATTCAGGAGCCCTAAGCATGGGTGCGATTACGTGTCGCGGTTGTTAGTCCAATAAAGCTTTGATCATGGCCCTGTGTGACTAGCTGTGGTTCTGTTGGAAGAGCCGAAGGAGTCGACCTTGGAAGCTGTTCGTATGACGAAAGGAGACGGTGACGCAAAAGCCTCCAATTTGGTCGAGGTATTCGGGGGTTGACATTCCCCCGGAGGTATGATTTTTGTTCTTTCCCTTTGCATCCTAATGTTCTCCGTGCTATGAGGACATAGCTCATTTCAAGTTGGGGGGAGAGATATATATTTGCTATATATATGCTTTTATTCTTTTGGTAATGGTTAACTTTTTCGTTTTTATTAGTTACAATCCTTCCGTTATTACAAAATTAGTGGATTAAAATAGCGTGGCACGTGCTTTTTAAGTGTTAGTCCGCAAGAGTTCGTTTTATGCAAATTTTGTATCTCGCAACTTTCATGAATGGGCTAAAGAGGAATTCACGAGGTCTGAGTTATTTTGAGCAAGTTTTTGCCATATCCCGTTTTTGTTCGATATACTTTCGTAGTTAGGAAATATTCTCATGTCATGCCTGAGTGTGCTTGATAGTCTATATGAATCAAAATGGAATATATGGCGTACTTAGGAAGTGATACAAGGCATTCTTTGAATGATTATACCACTTACGTGTCCCCTTGTCCACTATTTGTATCCTAGTCCGTGTCCTCCCCTTTTGTTCATTAACTTAGGGATCCGGATGTTTGGAGGGTTGTGGGAAGTTATTTTCAGTATTGTGAGCTGTTGTGGAGTGTTTGAGGGTATGATTCCAGCTGATAGGCAGTGGTACAGGTGAAGAGCTGCAGAATTACAGAAAATTTTTGGATGTTATCGATAACCATCACCATCGTTATCGATAACGTTGGGTTCAACTGGGCAAAAAAGTGGTTGTTATCGATAACCATAACTGGGTTATCGATAACCTTGTCGTACAGTCGGTTTTTAAAAGCTGAAGAGGCGCGACCAAGTGATTTAAATACTCTCTCTCTCTCTACTGCTCCATAACCGTTCCACCCCTCTCTCTCCCGTTCGTCCGACGCCCCTCCATAACCCACTAAAATCTGAAACCCTTCATCCCCATAAACTCCTACCACAATATTTCCAAGGATTCAAGGTTTTGAAGGATTCTCAAGGGTTTCGGACTCTAATCTCGCAAAACTCAAGGTAAACCCAATTTTTTTTCCTATCTTTGTATTTTTTAGAACTTCTTTCATAAATTATCACCATCTCTCATCTTCTCCACCCATGAAATCCTTTCCAATCACCAATATGATACTCATTAACCAAAGAAATCAGACATGCATTCAAACCCAGGGTTTAGATCTTTAAAACCCCTCATTAGAACAAAACCGAACTTGTACTACTCTGTTACTGCTTAGTTCTGTTTTGGGGATCTGAAATTGGGGTTTTGACTCACTATTACAATATTTGGTCGCGTTGTTTTGCGTTTTGGGAGTTTTATTGGTGTTGCTCAGTTTCGATCTCTCTGTTTTGGTTTAGTTGCTGAGTTTTGGATATTCATCTGTGGTTGCTCTGCTTTACTGGGTAATCTTTGCAATGGTGAGGGTGAAACAAGTTGGTGCAAGCAGTAGTGGAAAAGGGAAGGGTGTCGAATCTTCGTCCCATCCAGAGATTGAGGAGGATACCCCGGAGGGGAGTGAGTATGATGAGATGGAAGAAGACAGTGATGAGGACTCTGCTCCTGCTGTGAGTCGGACAGGGCAACGAGAGAAGCGTCGTAAACGCAGAACTCCAGAAGAGATGGCAGAGGATGCTAAACTGAATTGGGTGGAGTCAATACCACTCAGGGGGTTCAAAAGTGAACGGCAGGTCAGTCGGAGGAGTTTTGCTGATGACAATGACATTCTTACCTTGCTTCAAAACCATGGTCTGCGTTTTTGGACTAGAAGCCTTCGGGGTTACAATGAAGTGGGAGTCATTGAGTTTTATCAGAACCTGAACATAAGTGAGGCATTGGCAAATGGTCAAGTCAAGTCGAAAGTGAATAAGAAGATCATTGTGGTGGATGCCCATGGGATAGCCAAGTATTTGGATTATCAAAGGCCGGATGGAGATGTGGTGAATTACCCCCGAGCTGAACCAATTGACTCTGATGCAGTTCACCTCGATATTTACACAGCCATTCCGAATCAAGGAGTTCCTCCACACAAGCCGGGAAAGTTCAAGGATCTTTATCGGGTTTTGAACCAAGTCTTGCATTACAACCTTTACCCCCGTGGAGCGGAAAACAAGCCTTCAAAGAGGAGTGCAGAAATTATGTTTGCCTTCAAGAATGATTCAGAATATCGAGCTGATTGGGCTAGGTTCATTTTTGATCAGATTGTGGACTTCAAGGGAGATACATTGGGTAATGCTCGTTGTCCTTTTCCGTGCATGATAACACAGTTTTTAAGGGATAAGGGTATAGAAAAGGGACCATATGAAAAGTTGGAGCCACCATCCCCCGGTATTATCACTAAGGCGGTGCTGACTCGAAGCAAGTCTCAATCCAAAGCTGTTGCAGCGGGTACATCAGCAGGAACTTCAGTCTCCGCTCCTCCCGAGCCATCTCTTTGGTCGGTTCCCGATTCAAAGGCGTCCAAAGAAAGCATTTGGCGCAAACTCTGTTGCCAAAATATTGCCATTTGGAACTGCATTCAAAAGGAGAAAAAGGAAAGGAAGAAGTTGGCAAGAGAGGTCGGGGAGCTCAAGCACGAGCTGAATTGGCACACGCGGTACATTGAGGGCACTACAGATGAGAAGTACGAGGCTCCGCCAAGGGTTGAAGAGGCTGAGAGTGAGGAGGAAGTTTTGTTTGGACCGGGCGCTGTGCCCGGAGGGCAGTAAAGTGGATGTCTGGCGTCGGTGGTCTTTAGTTTTAGTTAGTAAAATCCCTCTACTTGGTCGGGGTGCGTGGTGGTTGACAGCCCACCTTGCTATCTTTTTACTTTTGAATAATTGAACTAGTAGCTGATAGTCTTTATGTTTTTGGTGCGGCCAGTTTGTTGCCGTTGACTTGGTTGTTGAGTTGGTGGTGGCCGAAGGTAGGGTTGATGTCCAAGCTAGTATACGGCCGCCACATGTTTTTGCTAACCGTTCTTTTGTCAAAACCAAGGTCATTAAATGCTTATATAGTCCTTAGTTGATCCCTAGTACGCCTTTATTCCGTTCTGATTCATTGTGTGATGTTGAGCATATTTTAGCTTACAAGCTTATCTCAGTTCATGGCATGGTTCTTCAAGAAACTTAGCTTAAAACTTTGTGATTTGTGTTTCCTTTCATTGGTGCTCTCCACATAGTAGGCATGGTCTTTTTGCTCCCCATTGCCTAACTCCGAGCACTTCTTTGTGGGATGTGGATTGTTGCATGCGAAGGCATATGTGTAGCCGTATCTCTCTTTTGTTGTTTACGGCCTTTTGATTACTTGCTTTGAATATGCTCCTTACTTAGTTTTCCTTCGAAGCTTTCAGCTGTCATTTGCGAGTTTTAAATAAATTTGTTTTTGGAACTCTTGCTAGCCTTTTGTTATGAGCAAGTGCCTTAGTTATTCTTTCGGAAGGATTGTTTGTCTCTTTTTACTAGTTTGTCTGTTTTGCTCGGGACGTAGCAATGTTCAAGTTGGGGGGTGTGATAAGCTCACAAGATCGCATGATCTTGTGTGCTCAAATCCTTCCAAATTGCAACGTTCTTATGCTTATTTGTTATGTTAAGTATCATTTTGCGCGTAAGGTGTGTTTTTGAGCTTTTCAGGAAAAACGTGCGAATAAGGCACTTTTGCGTGCCAAGGAATGAACCTTGAAAGGCGCGAGGTAACTCACCCAGATCAGCAGGCTGTGACTGCAAT
>BPLS01006781.1:0-19034 GCA_019656275.1 Rhododendron kiyosumense
AATCTAAAATCAATTTATAATAGGTGGAGTAATTTCTAGATAACCAAGCTTGGGTGCCATAAAATTACCGATATGAGACAAGTCTAACAACAAACCCCATGCACATGCGTTATGAAATAGTAGTAGGATACATGCCATGGGTATGGTGGGAATCGTGTCGTGTCATTTCGTGTTCGTGTTAGAATTCTTTCAACTCTAACCTGACCTGTTTAGTTTTTCGTGTTATCATGTCGTATCATATTTATGTTTCATGTAAGAAATAGCCGACATTAACCCGCTAACTTCGTGTCGTGTTATTGTGTCCTTCCATAAATTCTTGTGTCGTGTCTTGTTTGTATCGTGTCATCTTGTATTCGTGTCAGAATTCTCTCAATTCTAACCCGACTTGTTAATCTTTTCGTGTTATCGTGTCGTATCGTATCAGAAATAACTAACCCTAATTTGTTAACTTCATGTTCTCGTGTCGTGTCGAAACATTTAAAAAGCTGATCAGCAAATGCTGCAGTCTTTTTAGTCGTATGGGAAAATCTATAATGCGATGCCGTGATTTTTAAGATTTCATCAATCAGATTAAGTGATCCACTATATGGCGTGAGGAGAATGCGACTGCTACCACCCTGGATGGTGGGAGATTCGGAATCATTCATTTTAGAAACAGATGATTTTAAACCATTCACTAAAAAGTCAAATCAACCAGATACAGAAGACAAGACAAGAAATTCTAGTATTTGTCTGAAGAGCAATCAAGGAGTATCAAAATTCTGAAAGTTTGTTTCGAACCTGACCCTTCATTATAATTTCCTTTTTTCTTTGTTTGACGGGGTTGTCCGTGCCCACTCACGTGTACTTTGAGTAATTCCCTCATCAGTTCGGCAAAAGACAAGTCATTCACATCGCGACTAGAAAATATTCTCACCCTCAAATGATTATAATTCTTTTTTATTTGGTTCGCAAGGGTTGTATGGGTCAACATACGAGCATCTCGACTAATTTCTTCTTTAATCTAATAAAGGCGGGCCATTACTAAAAAATTCACAATAAATTACTTTCTTGCGACCTGAACCTAGAATCAAACACTGATTGGAATATCCACTAATGCTTATAAAATAAGCTGACTCAAATTCTCAAATGAAATTGAAATTCATGTTATTGGGCGATTTTGAGAAACGCGTGATTTGTAGGCCCAAGCCCGTCCATTACAAACTACGGGCCGGGCAGGCCTGCCCGTTTCACGGGCTCGGGCAGGGTAAAAGTTCGATGGGGGAGCGGGCTACGGGCTTTCGATTAAATGATGACCCTGTGTGCATGAATGAGAGTGGAAAAGTGTTTTTGAAAATGTTGGAGAAGGAGAAGAGTCAATACTTATCCTCGTGAAGATAAGAAAGGTGGTTAGTTATAAGATATTTATTCTCGTGAAGATTAAAATAAAAAAAATGATTTTGACACTCTCTGAATTAATAATCAGACTTTTAAAGGAGAGTGCCAAAAGGGTCACCAGGTCATATGCCTATGGTCCATTTACGGCAGTTTTCCGATCACCGCGGCCATGACTTCCCGTGCTCGCTAATGTACAGTTCGAGTATAGGTGCATCCCGATGTGAACCAAAAAAATACTTGCTTTCTGTGTAGTGCTCCCTACTTTTATAAAGACCTAAGGGAGTGCTTTCGCAAAATTCGTGTGGTGTAATCTTGACAACACAAACACCACGCACATGCGTTATGAAATGCTCTGACGGTACATGCATGGGGCCGGCACCGAAAGACTTCCCCGTACGTGTCCTACCACCAAATGACAGTGGAATGACTTCACCACCACCTCGCGCGTACGAGTTCGTCCACGTTTCTTTAAACCGTCAAACGTGGCAACCTATGACCACGACCGGCTAGCGCATGCATGAACCCACAACAATTGTGATCGTGACCGGGACGGACTTAATATATATATATATATATATTAGCCAGCCAAAAATGGGGAACGGTTTTGAGAAACGCGCGATTTGTTATTAGTTCACAGTTTTGAGAAGGCTATATATATATATACTCCCTCCGTCCCAAAATGTTTGTCCGGTCCGCAAAACGGGGTGTTAAAAATAATACTCCCTCCGTCCCAGTTTGTTTGTCCAATTTCGACATACGTGCCTTTTAAAAAATTGTCTATATCTCACAATCTATAATGTTTTACATAATTTCGAAAACATCATATTTTAGATCTAATTAAGATCTATTAAACAAGATCCATATTGCATATAAAAAACATAATAAATTGAAACATATAGACAATTTTGTAAGAGGTCCCAAATAGTGAAAAGGGACAAACAAACCGGGACGGAGGGAGTACAATTTTTGCAAGAAAAAATCAAAAATTTTTTAACAACTTACTAGATATTAATGAGTATTTTTAATTTGTGAAAAAAGTTTGAATTTTTTCTTGCAAAAATTGTATTATTTTTAACATCCCGTTTTGCGGATCGAACAAGCATTTTGAAACGGAGGGAATAACTAGGAAGAAATTATTGGCAATGGTAGGGCCGAGGAGAGGGGATCAGGTGCCGTGGTTTGGGTCACCTTTCTTCGCTGATATTTGGGATCCTTTTGAAATTGGCCTCTCTGATTTGTATTGAGAAGCTACTTATGACGACGACTTTAATAAAACTCGAGTGGACTGGCGCGAAACCGACAAAGCTCACTTCTGATCTTCTCTCTCTCCCTCTCTCTCTCTCTCTGCTATATGTTGCATATGTAGCAGAGAGAACACAGCAACATAACAAAATCATTGAACCAGTGCAAGTTCTTTATTCAATGTGGACTAAAATTTATTTATAAACAAACTATTCATTATTTAATTAAACCATAGGGTCCCACTTAAAAATTTGGTCTAGGATCCCCAAATACATTGAGTCGACCCTTTAAGTGAACATTGGCCGCACTTGAAAAATTACCTTTACCTCAATCGCATCTTGTAATATTTAACTAGTATTTGGATTCGGAAAACACTAATATTTTGGTGACCATATTTGAATACCACATTTTAGATACCATGTATTGTGGAGCAATTAATTGATCATACTTCCATTTTTCGAACTAAGAGAAGCTAGCTAGGGGATAAATCAAATCTTCATATATTTTGCTTTTGGTGCATGCTATTAGTTTAATATTTGAAATAAGGAACGGGATTACTAACAGTTGGTCCAGTACCAAAGATTTTGAAATATTTCGCACGTTAGAGAAGTAGATTTAATTAACAAAGACAAGCCCGTGGTCGAATTTTGACAGGGGTGAGGAAAGAGGACGTGAAGGTGCAGCTGGAAGACAGCAACGTCCTCCAGATAATTAGCGGGGAGCGGCGTAAGGAGGAGGACAACAGGGAGGAGAAGAATTCCGACGGCAAGTGGCACCGTGCCGAGCGGCAGAGCGGAAGCTTCTTGAGGCGGTTCCAGCTGCCGGAGAACTCCAAGCTGGATGAGATCAAGTGCAGGCTCGAGAACGGGTTGTTGTCGGTGGTGGTGCCGAAGGAGGAGACGGAGGAGAATCGGAAGAATACTACTGGAAACGTAGATGTCGCTTAAAAGTGTTTGGCTCTTTTGTACATAGAACGTACTGCATGTGAACAAGCAAGCAAGGGTACGTTGTGGTGTTAGGTACTATGGCGTTGTGGTTTTTTTTGTTTTTTTGTTTGTGCTTCCGAATATTATAAAACAAATTAAACGAAATAGAATTTGTGCAATAGGAGTGCGAGCATAAACATTAGATTACATCCCATCAAAGAGACTCCTATCTAATCAATAAACTGTCTTAGATTAAGGCTATCCCGGATCAAGAACTCTCTAATCGAGAGTAGTTTGTTCACCAAGACTACTTATGGCGTTGTGTTGAATAGCAGTGCAAACTGTCTGTAATGTGCTGAAGTACTATTTTTCTATTGTTACAAATAAGTAATGGATAGTAAATTTTAAACAATAAGTAATGGATAGTAAAGTCATATGAACCATCCCCCAAAATTCAACTGAAAAATTGGGGAAAAAACTCTGTTCCTTAAGGACATTGCTACTGTGTGCCTCATACCCCTCATCACGCCACATATATTGGTGTAAAATTTAATGCTCTGTTTGGAACTTAAGGAAAATGGGGAAAAAATGAAAGAAAATTGAGAAGAAAATGTTACTATTCACAATGCCTAAAATTTTTATTTTCTCTCTCAACCAAATAATAGAAGAGGAAATTAATTTCTTCATTTTTTTTTCATTTCTCCTCTTTTCTACAAGTTCTAAACAAAGCGTTAAAAGCAAATGTAAATACCCTACGCCTTAATCTGAGTAGCAGGTGGCTGAGTCCGAGCTTAGTCAAATAACAGCGGTGCTAGAGGCACAGCAAAAGTTATACATACAGCTTGCACAGATCCATTTTGGACCCGATTCGGGTCTCACAAAGATGATCGGAACCGCTCATTTTGTTCAAAATTTGTTTTTTAGCGTCCGTGTAAAAAATCATCTCAATCCGATATGGGTAAGGACATTTACAAATCATCCAACTTTGCTTCAGAATTTAGCCGTTGTAAACGTCCTTACCGATATCGGATTGAGATGATTTTTTACACGGACACTAAAAAACAAATTTTGAACAAAATGAGTGGTTTCGATCATCTTTGTGGAACCCGAATCGGGTCCAAAATAGATCTGTGCAAGCTGTATGTACAGCTTTTGCTGTGCGCATATCATTTCTGGTCAAATAATCCTGGTCTCTATCTCATACTAGCATTGCACTTTCAATCATCGCTTTCATGAATTTTAATAATTTCAAATGTGTATTAAGATGCTTGTTACTCAAGAAAACTTGTGCACCTCGAACAAACAATTTTTATTTGAAACATTCCTCCAATCAAAAAAAAATTATCACGTATTCATCATCTATTTTCCTATTAATAACTCTACATGTACAAATTTTGGAGACCAAAAGCATACAAATGCAATGTACATGTTCACATTGTGTCCCATACAAATGATCAGAGACGTTCATTTTGTAAAGAATAAATTTCTTAGCTTTCCTTTTTAAAAAAGTCTATTCTATCGAGTACCAATAAGTGTTTGATTATTCATTCATGTTTTGATTTAGAATTCGTAGTTCTAAATTTTGAATTGAAAGTTGAATGAATGAATCAAGCACTAATTAGTGGCATCCGAATGAGGTGATATTTTTCACACAAGGCCTACGCATTATTCTTGTTAGCCCAAAGGTTTATATAGAATACCTTATTGATTTTGATAATAATAATAAACACATGTTCAATTAACTTTATTTTGATTATTTGACAAAAGCACTTTAATTATTGGCCTGGTTCTTATCACTATATTAATCCTGAAGTGTTTTCTTACTAGGTCCCCACTAATATTCAAGGTTGCTTTGGTGAAATATCTTATGGCTAAGTTATGTACTTGTTGCACAGGATTATTTTCTTTCTAAAACTCAGACATATTCGGCTGTTCCTCTAAAATCCTTGCCGTGGATTAATTCAAGCTCTTGAAGAAAGGCAACAAAGGAACCTAGCTATCTCCAATGGTCAAGAGTAAAAGAAGAAAAGAAAAGATTAAGGACAAATCTTTCCTTTATGTTCCAAACGGCTATAATTAAATATGGGAACATGCATCTTGCTTTGAAGCAAACAAGAATGGAAAGAATCATTTAGCCAAGATTTTGGAGCTGATTGTCTCTAACAGCTAGAAGGAAAATTCAACATTCAATTGATTCTTCATGGTTAAAAAGAGAAGTCAACAGAGGAAGCAATTGACAGAAGTTTTGAAGAAAATACTCATGAGCTATCACTTGCAAATCAGTCAATTAACTCAACTCATCATCTTGATTTCTATATATACACTTGTGTGAGAGAGAATTCTTATTTTGATCTTTATTGTAAAAGGAATTGTACACCCTTATTCATACTCTTGAGAGATATTATCTTTTTGAGAGTGATTTTGGAGAGAAAATCACTTGGAGTTAGGTGTTACTAACACCGGAGTCAAAACTAGTTGGGTTAGGTGTAACTAACACTGGAGTCAAAAATAGTTGGAGCAATTGGGGATAAATTGCTCGTTGTAAATGTTGTCTATCACCCACGAAGCTATAAGGATTGTAACTGTTGGAGATAGTGCAGCAAATCCCGAGTTGGACACTTGGGGAGTGGACTAGGCCGTGAAATTGCGGATCGAACCACTATAAATCCTTGCGTTCGATTCTCTCTTCCCTACTCTCTTTACTTTCCGTCTTGCGTATCAATATTGCATGAGTAGAATAGTATATCATTGAAATTGGAATTATAGTTGAATAGATTGCAATTAATTTTTTAAAAATTCCGCGTTATATTTGAGATACCCAATTCACCCCTCTCAGGTTGCTATTTGGACCAACAATTCTCTAAAAAATACTCCGTAAACGATTGTGATCATTTACATGGAACCTAAGGTAAATTTAAAAAATTTATACTATTTACAAAGTCGGTGAAAATGAGTGGGGGCACATGACCCCAACTACCCCTCACTTCGCCCTGGTGCTGTCCGAGTGCTGCACAGCCGTCGGTGAATTTCTCCCATGCCCAATCAACATCCCAAAGTCCCCAGACTCAAAGAAAATTTTTCAGTGGTGAGTGGGTATACGTGGTTCTCGCTCGGCACATCTAAGTCATTCATTGCATTTTTGGACAGCTCGAATTTAAAGAGAGTAAAAAAGGAGAGTGAAAATGTTGAAATGATAAGAAAGAGAAATTTTCCATCCGAACTATTCAAAAGTGTATTTGACTGTTATATGACATGGGATGGGTACCGACACTACAAAATTTCTCCTAGACTCCCTACTCCTCCCAGAGCCACTTGGCATTACAACAGCTACAAGCCTACAACAAACAAAAGGGGCCCCAAAAAACGGATAAACCAAATCGAAGGTCCCACATAATACTACTCCTACTCCACAATTCTTCAAATCTCGCTAACCAACAAATCATCACCACCGTAATCAACTCCTCCGCAGCCTCTCCTTTCTTCACAATCCCGGACTACCCCTACACACACACACACACACACACACAAAATACGTCTAAGACACATTCCATCATTGTACATAACTGTACGTGAATATGCTCGATTCACGACTAGCTTCGATGCTCTTCCCTCCACCGCGGCGCCCCCCGCCGTTTCCCGCCAATTATTCGAATTCCGGCCGCCGCGGCATCAGGCGGAGCAGAATCCTTCCGCCGGCGCGGGCTTCCGGCCGCCGCGAGGTGGACACGTTCACGGAGTACTCGGGCTACCTCTTCGGCCTCAGCACGTCCGAGGCGGACTCCCTGACCGACTACGACATCTCCAGGATCTTCGCGATTTATCGGAAGAAGCCCCTGGTCGTTCTCCGCCGCGTGGTCCAAGTTGGCGCGACCCTAGGCAAATGGTTCGCGCAGAGGTACCTCGATACCGTCGCCGACCAATCGGAGCGAATGTTCGAGGTCAATTTGTTGTTCTGTTTCGAAAATTACTGTTCGATTTCTACTACATATCCGAAGGGCTTTAAACGAGCCGAGCTGAGAAATGTTCAAGCTCAGCTCGTTCTAAACTAGTCTAGCTTGTGCTCGTTTAGTATTGAGGTGTTTGAGCTCGGTTCATTTGCTAAACGAGCCTCTCCAAACGAGCTGCGCTTTTATGAAATAGTCGAGTTACAATTTAGATACTCCCCCTTGTTCAACAGTCTAACCTCGACTCGTTTCCTAATGAGCTAAGCTGAGCTTTGAGCTCGAACTCGTTCAAAACTAGTCTTGTCCCGTCGAGCCTAAAAAATGGAGCTGGAGTTCTTGTTCGGTTTGTTTACTAAATGAGCCCCTATAAATGAGCCAATATTTTGTAAACTAGCTTGAGTCAACTAACTCGAGCTCAGTTCGTTTATTAAATGAGCTTAAAATTTGAGCTCGTCTCGTTACAAAGGTGCTGAGCCGAGCCTCGAGCTACTCGCGAATCAATGCATTCAATATATCTACTGCATTAATTAGAAATTCGTTGTGTTTTGATTGAATCAGGTTAGAGCAGCGGAGTTGCGGGAAATTTTAACACAACTTGGTCCGGTATGTGGTGATTGTTTGAGATGTTTTTATTACTCCCTATCTGGTAGTTTCTTCGCCGTCAAATTAGATACTCCCCCAGAGTCCCCCCTTGTTCTTTTCGAATTCTATTGGACAGATAATGGTCTCGTACACATTTTGGAATATGGTGTAAATTTGAAATTTAGCTCTCCAGGGGATAGTGTTCATAAGATGAATTCTCGGAAAAATCTTGTAGGCTGAATGTTGTTATCCATTCTTTCTTAAAAAAAACCTGAGACAAGTTTAATTAACAGAAGAAAGGCCGGAAAGTGAGGAAGAAAGAGATGTACAGTAGGAACAACTTACGATATGAAGGGGAGTAAACAGGAACGAGATGGATCGACCGTGCTGAAGAGGATCATTCTCCTTCCATTCTTTGAGCGGAAAAGAAGGATTGGACAAAATTGATGAGAAACAGAATAACAGTTTAAGACACTACTCATGTTAGTCTTGGAACTGTTTAGCTTTGTTCGGTTTCCTCCCCTAAAACTCAGTCCCCGTTTCCTCCCCCGTAACCTCTCTGACCAATTGTACCTGAACTAGGCTTAAAAGTAATTTTGATTTTTTTTTTTTAATTTTGATTTTTTTAATATGGTCAGAGAGAGAGTGTGTGTGTGTGTTGCAGTTGGTCAGAGAGAAGAGAGATGGTCAGAGAATAGAGAAAGAGTTACAGTTGGTCCCATGGTGTTTTTTGGGGAACCGAGACCGGGTTTCTGGGGTAAGTTCTTACTGTAAAAGTGAAAGTACAAAATGTTCAACAATGCTAGAACCACACCCAAACACACACTTGGTTTTTAGGATCTTCTTTTTCGGCCACTTTAGCTCTTATTGTATTCTGTCTGGATATGTTTCGGGTGGAGTTGGGCCAGGTTACTTCTCTCACTGCAGAATTGGTTTATTGGTGAAAAGAATCTTGGACAATTTTCCTTTTACTGAAAAAGAACTGAGTACAGGTTGTATCCGAGAAGAATGATGTTTCTTCTTTAAATTTGTAGTAACTTCAAGTGGTGAACCATATATAGGACACATTAAACATAGGATTTCACAATGAGTGAATGAAAGTTCAAAGCTGAGCTTATACACGCTGTATTTGTAGTAACATTGTACATTTAGTGATATCAAACACCAATTTTCTCTCAGTCCATTGGCATTCTTTTGGACTTTCCCAGAGTTCTGAAACTGTGGGAGTCATATCAGGAAACAGGAACATTATTGCTGAAAATTTGATTACGGCCTTGGTAATAGAAAGCACCAGAGTTTTACTGTGGAATAGTACACGAGCAACAATATTTTCAGCATAAAAGTTGTTGATAGAATGTACTCGTAGATCGAGACTACAACAAACGAATACCGCTATGGCTTTACGTTTTACACATTTCTTTGCAGTATTTGTTTGTTCGAAAACATGTTGTCACTCCCTCAAATATGTTTGATTGCCTCTACTGCTATTAATCATCACTCAATTTTTTTGTTTCTGTATGTAGGCATACATCAAAATTGCTCAGGCCATCTCATCTAGAGCTGTAAGTTGATGTCTTCTGCATAACCACTTTTAGTTCTATTTCCTGTTTGTGAAACAACCAACATGTTTGATTGTTATATGATACAGGTATTTAGGAGAAGAAGTTAAAAAAAAAATTATTTAATCTCATACGAACAGAAGCACAAGACATTAAAATGATATGCACACATGCACAAAGACAGTTGTTTACGTAATTCGGCCAAAACCAATCTGCATCTGTCAGTGAGAGACTCAACGTGAGAATAAAGATTACGAAATGTGAGACTCAACAAGTACCAAACCCGGCAACAATACCCAAATGCCGCAAGCTATACACGCATTTCTACTCACCTGTGTTACCCCAAAGCCCATGGGTACCCAGGCATAGGTGCAATTCGTGAAAAAATTAGTTAGGTGAAGCTAGACAACTTTTCATGGAACTCACAGAAGATGACTTCATAATGGGATCTTGATTTCTGTGACTTCATTACGGGATCTTGATTTCTGTGACTTCATTACGGGATCTTGAGACCATAGAGATAAGCAGTTTCTATTCTGTAACCTGTCCTCATCCATGCTTCCAAACCATCTCTGGTGAGAATGTGTAAACAGTTATGCACGCCTATAGGGTTTCTTTTTTATTAGTCCCGCTTACTTTAATCTGTGATATCATCATGAGAATGTTTTTGTGAATATCTTGGTTGTAGGATTTGATACCTCCTTCATACCTTGATGAGCTTTCACTGTTGCAAGATCGAATAGCACCATTTTCAACTCAAGTTGCTTTTAATACGATTGAACGAGAACTAGGGTTACCAATAGATGAAATATTTTCTGAGGTTTCACCAGAGCCTGTGGCGGCAGCATCTCTCGGGCAGGTTTGTAATTTCTAAGACAATCAATTTGGAGTTGACATTTTAGCATTAGTTTGACATGTGACATCATACAGTTCTTCTATGATATTCTTTAAAGGTTTATCAAGCTAGGCTGCGCACTAGCGGACAGGTTGTTGCTGTCAAAGTGCAGAGACCTGGAGTTCAAGCAGCTATTTCTTTAGACATATTGATCTTGCATTTTCTTGCGGGACTAATTAGGAGAGCAGGCAAATTCAACACTGATCTCCAGGTATTGAAGCAGTATGTTACTGAGGAAGGGGGGGTGTCAGTTGTGAAATTGCAGTCTGTAGCTTTAGTTACAATATTGGTTTTAAAAATATACTGCAGTTAGAATATCTCCACTACTTTGTTGGGCTGAAAGTGAGAGGAATGGGAATGTGACCTCCAATGACGGACCTAGGCAGGGGTTTTGACTTTTAAGAGCCTCCTTTCACTTAAAGCCATAGAATTAGAAATATATATTATATACCATAAAAAACCTTGATGGTTAGGCATGATGTCTGATGGGTAATGGGCCACTTTGGCCCCGTGAGTTATGTGGATATAGTTCTTGAAGTTTCTCTTGATTTTAAGTTAGCTGTAGTTATGAAGTAATAGCTGTAATATGTCTTTGAATTTGCAGGCACTCGTAGATGAATGGGCATCAAGTTTATTTCGGGTATGTATAGATCTTCACGTGTTTGATTAAATCTTAATGTTGGCAACTATGTCCCATTACGTATACCATTGTAACTTTTTCTTTAACTGGATTTTCTTTGAATATGCGAGTATTCTCTAATGATACTGTTACGAAACAGAATCTTAAATCCAGCTCACTTGAGTTTTGACTGCATAAATTTATTCATCCAAATAGCTCAGTCTGGAATAAACTCCATTATCTCAAATTCCACTATTGCCGTTTGCCTTTTTCTACACCCTATTTTTTGCCTTCTAACTGTTCTTTTTGTGTCTCCCAGTTGGCAGATGATTTGACCTTATATCACACATGTTCTGCTAATCTATAAGTTTAGCAATCATACTTATTTCTTGTTAGACTTTTTCACTGGGACACAAGACTTAGTTTGGTTTTGTTGTGCTTTGATATTCCTTCAAAACACTTTGATGTCAACTGCACTGGTTTTTCTAAAATGTTGCTCCATATGACAAGCGTACAGAAAAGGACATGGTTGTTTGATCCTCTGGCATGTTTTGCACAACACAGTGTGCTGACATGGAACTAAATCAGGCAATCTTGTAACCCCAACTTAAGGACTTGGCCCCTCTTCCAATATGTTGACTAATGTTGATGTTGAAATTTCTGTCTGTTCATCATCTTTGTGAAAAGTTGTTCCCATGCTGTCTAGAAAAACTAAGAAAGTGCATGTCACTAGAAGATTCAAAGGTGTACCCTTGGTTCTATGGTAGCTAAAAATCTTCTTTATCTCCCCATTGAAAAAGAAATTTTCTTAGCGCTCTATATTGAATACAGGTCATCCAATTGAATGCAGGAGATGGACTACAAGAAAGAAGCAAAGAATGGACTCAAATTTAGGTAAGAGCTATCGAGATCATATTGAATTTTCTTTGAACATGACACGGCGAAAATGTCAATTTCTGTAAACTCTATTCTCCAGCCTACTCACTGACCCAAGTTCAGTATCATTGTATGTTAACACCTATTTCAATGGCTACGATCCCACATATCCTAATGGGTGTCCCCCATTTCACAAGCATGCAACAAGCATGCTGACTAAACCAAGGGGTAGAATAGTTGGCAAAGCATCACACTTAGGAATTGGGTACCTATATTTATATAGTCACTTGCATGACTCTCTGCTTGACCTGTCATTCATTGTCACTTTCTTGTCTTCCTATTCAATTTCCACCTCTTCGAGTTGATCAATAACTTCCAGATTTTAAATCCTCTGTTTTCTTTTTCCCCTTGTTTTTCAGCTTTCAACTCTATCATTGTAAGTGTACATCTAGCACAATTCTGAAAGACTGCATATATTCTGAAATTGCTTGTGTACTCATGAAATTGAAGTACTGTACTCATGAAATTGAAGTACTGACTTGGAGATTTGTTACAGAATGTACTTACCTTGTCCCGGTGGACTATTTCCTCTAGACACGTTTCTCCGCACTAGAACTTTCCTAATGTTGATTCTGTGTCAATCAGTTAAGCTGGTCTACTGCTTTAATTGGTGATGGTTGATCAGATATGTGACACTGATATGAGATTGAGTTAATTATCATTTCGAATATCGTTCTTCGGATTCTTTCCCATGGACCAGAAATTCATTGCATCCTCTTTTTGTTGAGGCAATTAATCTCCTTCTCAAGCATTGTTCTAGATGTATGAAATGTTAAAGTACTTTATAGATTGGCATTAAGTATGAATAGATGCTCTGACTGTGGTCAAATGCGTGTACAAGCAGACAGCTGTATGGCGGTCTACAAGATGTAGTGGTTCCGGAAATGTATGTGGAGCAAACAACTTGTAGGGTCCTAACTATGGAATGGATTGAGGTACTTGTTATTTAATGTCTATTTATCCTCCGTTTTGTTTAAGTAGGAATTAAAATTGATCAAACTCCAGGAAAAATATCGAGCATGAAACTAGAGAGAGCTCTCTAAACTTAAATATGAAAGCTGATTCCCACAGTATCTCTCTGTGTAACAAGTGTTCAATCCCTCCCTCTGTCTTTAGTCCCTCTTTGGCCACTTACATCTGCTTCTTTATTTGCTTGAGTTTCTTTCTTTGCGATGGAAGGGCATGCTCTTGCAGTCATGTATGATCTCTTTCTTTGTAAAAATAGTATAAATGACCAAAATACTTAACCGTCCACAAAACACAAGTGCTAATGACCAGTTGCATGTACTGCTTTATGTGATGTATTGCTGTTTGATCCTTTGAACCAATCCCTCTCATACACAAGGAAAAACCACAAAGTTGGTTTATCTGGCATGCTATGATTGACAGTGACAAAAGGAAACTTAGTTGTAGAAAATTATTTGGTTTGAAGATGCTTTGGGCGTCCCTTTGTTTATACAACTTTAAGGTTTTTGCTCATATATTTTCCAATTTCATGGTTTGTAGGGGATGAAGTTGTCTGAAGTGAAGGATCTCTATTTGGTGGAGGTATATTTGTGGAAGAAGATTGCAGTAATTTCATAGGCAAAAAATCTTGGCATATAGCCTACATTATGCTACATAGGAACCCAATGAAAGTGTTTTCCTGGTCCTGCACAGATAGGAGTTTACTGCTCATTTAATCAACTTCTTGAGTTTGGGTTCTACCATGCCGATCCACACCCTGGAAACCTTCTTCGAACATGTGATGGGAAACTAGCTTATTTAGGTACTATTTCAAATACTCGTTGACATGAATTGGCAGATAAAGGGGCAGTTCTTACAATTCAAATTTAGTTGTTTCAATTAGCAGTTCTATTGTATCATTGGGCTTATATATGATTATTGACTATCTTATATGCATGTTCTATGACGCACACTACTAACTTTAGTGTTTCTACTGCCAGATTTTGGTATGATGGGTGAGTTTAAACAAGAACTTCGTGATGGTTTTATTGAAGCTTGCCTCCATCTTGTAAATCGAGATTTTGATGCCTTAGCCAAGGATTTTGTCACTCTTGGGTATTCACTATCCTCTCTTTCAATTGCGTAAGAAACTACTTTCATGGATGATGGCATTTGTAAGACTTGGTTACCTGATGGATTCCACAGGCTTCTTCCACCAACGGCAGACAAGGATGCTGTTACAAAGGCATTGACAGGTTTTTTCTTTTGTATGCTTACATGAAGCAAGATTTACGAGCTGCTCTTATGGATTTCTGGTCTTTGAATTCTGTACTGAGAGGGAATATTCTTTCTTTTCTCTGATTGCCCTGATATAGGATTTTCTGTGTAGGTGTCTTCCAAGATGCTGTTGCCAAAGGGGTGCGCAGTATAAGTTTTGGAGATCTTTTGGGAAATCTGGGAACCACCATGTAAGGTGCTTTGACGAACTCTTATATATCTCTCGCCTTTGGGTAACATTGAACTCTTTTGCAGTTTAGGACAATATTTTGGAACTTACGTGGATAACTAATCTAAAAATTTGAATGGGGAGGATACATTTATTGATTGGATTTCCTGAAGCTATGGTGAATATCCTACATCATACAGATGAAGACAGGATAAAGAGCAACACTCTGAAGAGGTTTCCTCTGAGACTAGGGAAGCAAAAGAAAAATAAAAGAGGAACAAAAGAAGAGCATGGCATATCATTTTTGTACTATAATTAACGAAACAGCCAAAGTGATTGTAAAACTGGGACTGGTGATATGAGGCATATAAGAAGTTATTGGCAACTGAAGTTTTGTATGGTTCTCTTTGCACATTCCTATGATGAGAAGGATCTAGAGCATTGAAGTCCCTTAAATCTCATATTATCAAATCTGAAGGAAATTACGCAATCATTAAGATGGTCAAAATTACTCTATTAGTTGTCTTCCTGACTATATGATTTCTCCTTTTTGGAAGCGAAATTGTCTTAATTGACAGTCTAATCCTTAACAACAATACAAGAAGATCTCTAAAAAATTGTAACTCAATGGTTCATTAGCGCACGGAAATCTAAAAAATTGTAACTCAATGGTTCGCACGAAAATCATGCCGTTTCAACGTTCTGGAACTTGATGAGGTACCGTGGATTGTGCATATTCTCTCTGTAGGACTTGATTAGTTACCATCATCTGAATGACTGAAGATCAGAACAATCAAATGTCTATTGTATTTGCACAATTAGTAACAAGTCTAACAACCTATACTTTATTACTGAATACATACTCAATTGAAAATGATTCAGCAACATTTATAGTCTCATGTCTTCCATTCACTATTGATGGCTGAAAACAGTAGCAGCAGGAGTTTTTTAAAATTATGCAAATATGCAAGATTTTTAATACTTGTTCCTTCTAGGCTATCCATGTTTGATATATGGTGTTTCTTTTTCTGCAGGTACAAGTTCAAATTTCAAATTCCTTCATATTTTTCTCTTGTCATTCGGAGGTATCATGTTCTTGTATAATGCATCCATATGCCTGCCCATGTTTACTTGTTTTGCAAAATGGATGAGTCTATTAGGCCTTCAAGTTCTATAGGACTTCATTGAGAACTTAAGGCGTCCTTTTTTGTCTTGCCATAGTTGTTGATATGATATGCTCAGGAAATTAATTTCTTGTGGCATGTTCCAGCCTTGCTGTTTTGGAGGGCATTGCGATCAGCATCGACCCAAATTACAAAGTTCTAGGTAGTACATACCCATGGATTGCCAGAAAAGTGCTAACTGACAGCTCGCCCAAGCTGAAGGCTTCTTTGCAAGCTCTTCTTTATGAGGTATATACAGAGTTCTTTATTCTTTAGGTTAAGCAAAATTTTTGCCTTTATCAATATTATCAATTTATAGTAGGTATTCATATCTGCTTTGTCAAAGCATAGTTCTGACACATTTTTCTCAATAGGATGGGTTGTTCCGGATAGATCGGCTAGAGTCTCTACTTACAGAGGTAAGATATCATTTTTATTCCCTCCTATATTCTTTAACTATCGACTGTTCAACATTATTGCTTCCAGCAAAGAAGTTTAAGTCGTTAATAATTGACCTTTGTGGCCCCGCACCCCCGCCGGAGAACAAGAGAGAAACAAACAAACATGATTTTGGATTCGCAGAATGTCTATTCCCAAAGTTGTTAAGCCATCATTTGTAATAATACGTATCCGTTTGTTAAAACCCTAGTTAACAGAACTTGGTTTTTTCCATATCCCTAACTTCCTAATTTTAGCATTGACTTCATGTTACTATTCCAACACTTTTAATCTGCAGAAGTGAGGATATAAGTAAAGTAGGACTGAAGTCACTGGACCCTAGCAGTTGGCCTTAAATGTTCCAATAGACCTTCTATTAAGCAAGGCAGGATCCAAGGCATTTTTAATTCTGTTTCAATGAGTATGCAAATAATGTTTTGTATCTCAAGTACTTTAGGTTGTCTGCATAAATCCTTATTTTGCACTTCAACTCCATCAAGGTTCCCTTAAGTTGATTGATTACTAGCCATATTTCTCTTGCCATCATGAATCGTGGTCTTGCTGCCTCAAACTAGTTGAACCATTCTGTGATTCTGTCATAGTCTCGTCAGGCCAACCAGCTTCTTAGCTCAATTCAATGAAACAGCCGACCCAATCTCCAAGTTGCCATCTTTTGGATAAACAGTTCAATTCGCTATTTTGAATTTGGTTTCAATATATCACAAGAGGGTTAGAATTTTTGGGCTTTTGGTTACTTAATCCTTATAACAAAATTTTCTATTGAGGTTGTAAATTTTACATGTTTATTCACTTTCTGCAAAATACAGTAAAATCCCATGTTTTTTTATGCTCCCTGTTCCAACCATGTGCTCTTTTGATCTTTCCATTCCCACCTGCTAATTTACTCAGAACCTAACACGTTCTTATGCCAGTCCCTTCGTGCCAGAACAGAGAAGACCTTGGTTAAGAAGAACATGGAAGACAAGGATTCCAGAATAGTTGTCAAGGAAATCCTTTCTTTCACATTGACTGAGAAGGTATTGACTTTACATGACTAGTTTTCTGTATATTCACTAACTTATGATAGTAACCTCAATTCAAATCTAATTGGAAATATTGCAGGGTGAATTTGTGAGAGAAATACTTCTTCAAGAATTTGCTAAGGTAATGTTTTGGACCTTTTCATTTATCACCCACAGTAGAAACTAAGGAATTTATGAGTTGCAATCTGTTATGAGCTTGAACGCTTAAATTTGTTAGTGAATTCGTTTACATTTTACTGATGTTATCCCCCTTTCCAATACATAAAAATGACCCCCAATTACATAAAAAGTCGTACACATTCTTCCATACCTTGGATATACAGTACTTCACATAATTTTTTGGACAACATTAAGCTTTACGGTGAGAACAAAGGGCTCAAAAGTTTAAGCTATTAGGGAAGAGATTCAATGAATATATTAATCTCTCCCCCAGCCTCATTTAGGAACCACGTCATAGTATGGTGAGGCAGGGAAACATGAGTTGACTGAACAAGGTGACGCACAAACATTTAGAACGAAGACCCTATAAAACAAAGACATGCAGACAGCTATATACTTTAACCAGATCAAGACATGCAAAAAGACTTGAACCAAGTTCTTGTAAAACAACAGTTCTGATAGCATGTTAGACAAGCAGTGGCCCCCAAGACTTCTGTTATGGAAATGAATTCCTGATATTTGTCCAATATTTACAGGGTTTGGATGCACTTGGCATAGCAACCATGGATTCTATATCATCTACAGCAACTGCAAGCCTACCATTTGCTCCGTCGGGATCTTTCTCTTCGATGACAGATGAAGATGTCATCAACTTGAGAACACTGCAGAGGCTTGTGCTATTGTTATCAGGGATTCAAACAAGTGAAAGCTCTACAACGGTAAGAGCTTTTGCTTGTCTAGTATCATAATGATTCAAGGGCATTGTTGTTTGAAGTGAAACAATAAACACATGCCCAAGTTTCTCTTGGAAGTTTAGAAATAACTTGGGCAAAATTTTAATGTACCACTGCTGAGTTTTCGTTCTGCTAAAATTTAAGACGGTAATCCACCCTGTTTTTTTCCATAGGATTCAACAATTCATCAGCTTTTGCTTGGTGTGTTCCAATACTCTTAGAAACTGAACCACATTTAAAGCCTGCTTTGATTACCAAACGATGAACAGGTGCTCCATCCCCGAGTGCACCGGATTTTTCTGTGTTATTATGCACCCAAAAATTGTGCAATTTTTTCTCCAAAATTTTTCAAATGTGATGGAGTCTTGCAAATGCTTCCAATGTGTTTTCTCTGACATGGAACCCATGCTGGAAATTTTTGGTATTACTCCAGTTGACTTCCCGAAAATCTCTCAACGATAGGGCTTGTCATTTGAGTTAAGCTGTAAATAAATAAAAGAAGAAATTTCAGTGATTTCCTATATGTGCAACTAAGAAAGGGAAGAAGTGAACGACAAACTTTCTTTGTCAAGTAATGCAAGGTCAAATGATAAGATTCTCTTTTACATCTAATGATTCTCATCAGACAGCTAATACTAATGAGTTTCAACCTTGTAGGGAGTTAAGGGGTCCGACCGGGAAGCCTTATTAGTTCTTTATCAATCTGCATCTGCTCAGGAAATACTACCTCTTCTCTCTGTTATTCTTGAGGTAAGAATCAAAGCTCACGTGTTTTCAGATATTTGTTACCGTAGCATAACTGACCTAGCCTTCCATCAAATTGTGACAGTTTTATTATGCTTTTTCACCATTTTGAACATCTGTATATTTTCCAAAATGCTTACACAAATAGGCTCAACCATTGGAATCAGAGGCCTAATGCTATGTCAACGCTTGAAACTTTCACTGATCAGTTTGGTACTTTTTTTTGTTTTGTCTCAATTTGGATTGATCCGTTGTTTCAGATTCTTGGCCACTCAATTTCT
>BPLS01006790.1:0-12719 GCA_019656275.1 Rhododendron kiyosumense
ATGAAGAGAACAAATGATATTTTGTAATTTAAAACCAATTTCCTTATTTTTTTTCCTTTGTGTTTTGTTTTCTTATCAATGATGCAGTAGTCACTGTTTAATGCATCACACCACCGCTTTCAAGCCTTTTATGGGTGTCAACCAAGACGACAAGATGGTGTCGCATGTCATTCCGTTGCTTAAGGGGAACATGCGGGACGTGACTTTTGAGCATTTCTAATTTGTTTATTTCATTTCCATTGTATCCAAAAGAAGAAGAAAAAAACTTTAATACATGGTGGGTTGCAGATGTCCAGATTGATAAACTGGTGGGCCATTTGTGGGCTTTAGGGTACTGCTGGCCCCAATAGGTTGATAATGGACATCTTGAAGATAATCCAGCTCGGATAAAAAAATAAAGAAAGATAATCCAGCTCATGTTTTCTCGATTAATTATTTAGTCATGCACGGCCACGTGGTGGCCCAACACCCTTCTCCATCACGCAATCCTATGGGGCCTAATATATATTTTTTTAAAGAAAATGACGGCTAAGGACGTGTTTTGACGGCTAAGGAGTACCAGCCAATGACATTTTCAGTATTAACAAATATTCTTAGCTTTCCTTGGCGGGTATTAATTATTAAAACACGTCCTGGACCGTCATTTACCCCTTTTTTTTTTTTTATAGATAATTCAGGTCAATTTTCTCGAGTAATCATTCAACGGTATTGGGGCACCGCCACGTGGTGCTCTAACACCCTTCTCCATCACACATTCATGTTGGGCCTGATTTTTCAACGGTTTTGAGGCACCGACACGTGGTGCCACAACGACCCTTCTTCACTGCACATTTCTGTGGGTCCCAATTTCCCAAGACTGCTGAATAATTTTTCAGTTTCCAGACCACACACATATGATCATAAGTAAACATCACTTCCAAATGAATATATCAATTGGAAGTGAAATATATATCCAAAGGCTTTCCCTCAGATTATTATGGCAAAGGCTTATGTAATGAAGGGCCCACTGAATTATGAGCTTCAACCCATCTTTGTGGCTTTTTGTGATTTTTTTTCCCTTTCCCTTTCATTTTCTTGTTTTTGTTTTTGACGGGAAAGAGTGTGGTGGTCCAGCTGAGTCATAATACAAGTTGGGCTGATTATGGACTCATTAATTACTACCCCCAGACAAGACCCATTTGGAGATAGAAAAAGGGAAAATGACGGCCAATAATGTGTTTTGATAATTAATATCCGTCAAAAACGTTTTCAGTATTAATAAATATTCTTAGCATGTACTTGGCAAGTATTAATTATCAAAACACGTCTTGGACCGTCATTTTCCCTAGATTTTTATTATTTAGTTTCTTTCTTGAGAGCTTTGAAAGATATTTTGGGAAAGATTTTCGCACTCCTCTTTTCTCTTTTTGTGGTCGTTTCCTTGTAACGTGAAACGACAACAATGTCATTCATATTTGAAAAGTGAATCATAAAATGAAAATTGTTTGGCAATTTCACATGAATAAAAAACAAGAAAAGAAGTGCGAAAGGATAAAACGGGAGTTCAAAAGTATAATTTTCCATCCAAATATCAGAGCTTCACATCATTATCGTAAGTAATCGATCCGACATGTCTTTGACCTACACTAATTTTTTTTCTTAAAGACGGTAGATATGATTGATGCCAATCGATCTAGGAGTCATTAAATTAATCGTAAATTGTCATTTGTTTTGATTAACCTTAACGCGGTTTTGTGCGACAAAAAATTAGCCTCTTGACAAATGGTTCAGGCTAATTTACCTATGTCCAATATCTCTCAGCTGCTTACCATTTACTATCAATGGAGTATATATCTAGGGAAAAGTCTACAATACACACTTCTTAAAAGGGTGTACCAAATGCACATATTTTATGGTTCATTCATAATATTTTAGTATGATTCGTAACTTTTGTTCTAGAATTCATAACTTTTCAGCAATACGATTCGTACCATTTTCATTATGATTCATAACATTTTAGTGTATATCGTAACCTTTATACGATTCGTAACTTTTTAGCAATACGATTCATAACATTTTCTCTATAATTCATAACATTTTGGGGGGTACATATGATACACACCTAAATAAAGGGTGTGTATTGTAGTATTTCCCTATATCTAGTTGTACCTGACAAATCTCTATTGTCCCAATATGCCCCCCGTTAACTTGTTCAGTTTAAAATGGTCAAGATATTTGTACAAATTAATTATCTTCCTCAAGAAGTCCACAAAATTGATTACAAAGTACTAGTACTGTACTTTTTTTATGCACTCTCGATCTCCTAGTATGAATAAATATCGCAGTTCCACTCAAGATGTGTCTTCCTCATACATGTCCTAATCTAATCTTCTAGACTGGACTGATAATCTTATCTGATGACTATACTACCAGCTAGCTAGCCCATAACCGGAACTTCATTTTTTGTCAAATGCTAAGACTTGTGGCTTTCTCAAGAGTCCATTTAATCCTAGCTAGGCTGAATTCAACATCGGGATCTCTTTCTTGTGAATAAAGTCATGATGACAGGATAAGAATACAAAGTGCAACTTAACCAAAAAAAAAGGAAAGAAAAAAAGAATTCAAGAGGATTTAAGGCATTAATTGTAAGTTGACACGTGGTTTTATTACTTTGATATCGAATCATACGGTAATAATGATTCGGTCATTTTCGCACTCTTCTTTTCTCCGCGCTCATTTTCTTGTTTTTGTTCATGTGAAATGGCAATAATGGCCTTACTATGTGAAAAGTGAATTCAAAATAAAGAATGGTTTGTTTGGTAATTTCACATGAATATAAACAAGAAAATTGAGTGCAAGAGGATAGTGAGAAAATCATTTTCCACCCAAAAATCGAGTTTTCACTTCAATGGGGTACGTAATCGATCCAAGGTGTCTTTGACTAGACTCATTTTTTCCCTCCCCTTTTATCCCCTTGCACTCAATTTTTCTGTTCTTTATTCACGTGAAATGGCAATAATGCCCTTCCTATATGAGAAGTGAATTCACAATTAAGAATAGTTTGGTTATTTTACATAAATATAGCCAAGAAAATTGGTGCAAGTGGATAAAAGGGGAGTGAAAAAATCATTTCCCAACCCAAAAATATAAGAGTTTTCACTTCGATATGGTAAGTAATCGATCCAAGGTGTCTTTTGACCTAGGCTCATTTGTTTCTTTAAAGACAAAATATGTACGAGACGTCAATCATACCTACATATGTTGAAGTCATTGAATCCTATAAATTGTCATTGTTTTAATTTGTTTAAGCATAACTCGGTTTTGAGTGACGAACGTTAACAAAAGGTAGAAGTTACTTACATACCGTGTCACTCAAAATTGTGCTAGAGCTTAATGCGATTTCGAGTAACGTAACTCTTGACAAAAAGTAGAAGTACTAAAAACTATTTTACCTACGTACTATATCTCCCAAAATCGTGTTGAAGACCAGTTAATGTTCTACCACTACGTATATTATACTTGAATGATGTAACCCGTACCCCAAGTCATACTAGCTAACAGCTTGTGGACTGGACTCACAACCTTATCTCAAGACTAAACGTACCCATAGTCTTCTTTTTAAAAAAAAAACAAACACGGTATTCCACAGCTCTCACCTTTGGAATCAATGAAGCATTGACCTATGAGAATAACGGGTCGCGCATCACATCTATATTTGTGCATATTATGGTTCTGTTTAATTTTATTTTTTTGAATCGTATAGTGAATTAATAGTCCACACAGAACATAATACTTGTGCGGACCGAATTGGACTGAACTGGACTGTGTTGTGCTTGACGAGTATTCACGTCCCTTTAACTTTCGTAAACGAAACTAAAATTTGAACACAGCCAGTACTTCTATGGGCTTAAATATTCTCAGAGTTACGGGCCGGATTGAATGGGCTAGGCCAAACGCTTCCCTCACCCACACAAACTGGAATCCAATACTTAAGAAGAGTGCTTACGCGATGGATGGTGTTGGGGCACCACGTATTTCAGAACTACCAAATAATCACTCCTATAGCACCTCGCCATTTCAAGAGTATTTCAAGACCATTGAATAATCACTCCGATTGCATGGACACCATATACCGTATCTTCATCATTTTCACTAAAGTTACTTTAATTTGACTTTTTTGACTCTCCTACGTGAGGCCACTTTGATGAGTGAAATCGTTTATTCATATAGAATTTGTTGAGAATATCAACCATATCTAAATTTATATTGATTGACAATCAGCAAATACATGATTGCAATAGTATTTATATTGACACAAATGAGTTTTAAGAAAATGTGATTTTTTTTCCAACTAATATTATCATCCTCCGATTAACCTAATGGTTACACTTATTGTCAAAAAGATTGTCCAATCTGTAAAGCAAGAACTAAAAAAAGAATGCATCTTGAAAAAAAAATCATTTTTTCCAAACAAGAAGAATCTATGTCAATCTTGTAAAAAAAAATTGATTAGTTTTTAGAGAACTACAGTATTGTTTTGAAATTTAATTCCTACTAATCATATTTCTATTTTTAGTCAATAAAATTCCTAATAATTACATAATAATCATATTTTTATTATTACTGAATATTTCGTTCATTCAAACATAACCTAAAAATAATGATTTTCTTACTCCGCTCCCTTAATTAAAGTACACATAACACAAGTACTAGTATTAAAAAAGAAATTGTGTTATTGCATTTTAAAAAATTGAGTTGCAAAAATCATTTTTTGCAAATTATACATATATTTTGATCATTCATCCAACTTCCAAAACAACCTCCCCAATAAATTAGAGAAATGATTTTGTCATCCTGTTTTTATTAACATCACTCTTCTACGAGTGTAATTTTTGCACCAAAAATATAATTGTAGTATGAGAGTGGTGTAAATAAAATAAATAAATAAATAAATAAAATGCACATGCAAAATCAGCCGCCACAGATTATCTGAACCTACACTCCTCTATATTCCGTGTAAGATCTGGTCCGAATTTAGGGTTTTTCCACGGACTCCATCAGCTCTTCCCTTCTCCACCTCCATCGGGAAACACACCCAGAAGTCCAATCGGATCCAAATCGACGCCGCCGGAAGAAAGCTTCGATCCTTTCCGCACAATAGTTTAATCCAAGGTCCGTTTTTTTCTCCATCCAATGTCCTGTTTTATTTCGCCGCATCGCTGATCCGCTTTATAACGTTTGTATTTGAGATTCAACCGATCCGTGACATATTTTACGAAGGCATGTGTATATGCCGATCTTGAATGCTGTTTAATCGTGTAGGTTTTGAGAGATTATCTGATAAATTTTAGTTGAAGGATGGGGGCATTGATGTCCAAGTTCTGGTTCATGTTGTTTCCTGCAAAGGAGTACAAGATTTGTGTTGTTGGATTGGACAACGCCGGTAAGACGACGACGCTTTACAAATTGCACTTGGGGGAGGTTGTCACTACGCACCCTACGGTTGGGAGCAACGTAGAGGAGCTTGTTTACAAGAATATACGATTCGAGGTGCGAAATAGCGAAATGATTACATTATTGCTTCAGTGTTATTCTTATTGCTAAAATTGAACTATGCTTGATGAATTGTATCAGAGCCAGCCTGCCCCGAGCTAAAGCTAGAGGCGCGGCCGCTTTAGGCCCCCGAAAATTTACAAATGTTAGGGGGCAGTCCAACAAAAAAAAGCTAGCACTTTTTGGGTAGGGATGAGTTCATAGTGTTTGTATTATTTAGGGAAATTGGAATGCTTTGTTGAAAGAAGAACTGGGTTTGATAGTTCTGAGATTTAATAAAACTAGTTGTTCCGGGGAGTGTAGGGCTGATTCAAGAATGGTTCGGTGTTAGAGAGGGTAGACGAAGACGGGATTTTCGGCTTTTAATCCCCCTTTGTTTGATGTGGCTTGCACTAGAGAGAGCGGAATAGTAGATATCTTGATGGGGTGGAGAGGCTGATGTTTAGGTTTTTGAGTCTTTTCCTTTCTCGTTTGTGTAGTTGGGAGTCGAGGGTTTGTAATCCCATACTTGATTAATATTGTTGACAATATAGATATTTTTGGAGTTTAGAGTACAGTATAGTTGGAGTATAGGGGTTCTTCCTATATTGGTTTAGTATTGTTCTTGTATGGGACCTTTTCTCCTTGGTTGTCTTTTTGTCTGGGGTTCTTCCTAATTTCTTGAGGTGCATATGTAAGTTTATTCCACTCAAATGTCTTACTGATTGCAATTGCCTCCTTTTGACTTAATTTCTTGGCTCTCTATTTGTATTTTACTGGCTTTGAGAACTTGTGCTATTTTTATTAAGTTATATATTTCATGTTTTGTGGAGGATTTTCAATCGCTGATTTTAGGTTTGCATTCTTACCATTGTTTTTTGCTTGTATCGTTATGTTGAGATTTGACTCACTAATATAGTTGGGAAATGGGAGGTCCCTTTCTTCTGGGAGTGCACATTGTAGGGATAGTTGCACCATGGTGTTTCAACCTTTTGTGTTCTTTGTACTTTCTTAGTTTGCACCTACACCTGTATGTTTGAATTTGTTTAGTGTTCCTTGTAACAAAGAAAGAAGTTAGATGGAAACTAATTATGGTGAATGGATAAGAATAGTCCATGCATGGACGGCCTTATGTGATTAGCATGTACTTTGATTTTTATTACTTGCAATTGAATAAATTACAAGAATGCCTCAAAAAAGTGGCTGTATCACATGGGGAGTCGTAAAGGCCATTCCACTGTTGAACAATTGCAAATTGTATGATGGAGTGTTGGTGATGAAGTATGTAGCTTTGCGAACCTGGAAAGAAGAGTAGCTATAGATTTCTTCACAACTGGCCATCCTATCGAAGTAAGATAACACACGTGGATGGGTCAATGGCACCCCTACAATAACAACCCTCCCACCGATAGGTCTGCTTATTAGGTCATACAATTAACAGGAAGTAATACACATGGATGGCCAGACAGGTCAATGGCTTCAGAAAGTGGTCTGCTTATTATGTGCCCTCTATGCATAACAACCCTTTTATCTTCTGCTATATCCAATTAGATTTGAATAGCTTACAATGAAATTAGATATGAATGCCGAGTATATCTCATTCCGGCAAGAAAATTTATAATATCAAGATAAGCGATGTTAGTAGACACTTCAAAATTTTGGTAGTAAAAGCCTGAATTAAGTTTCTTTTTGGATAACGCATTGCTATTAATGTGTTGGTCCCTTGAACATAATTTTGGATCCACCATTGCACATAGTTATCTTCACAATTTCAACGACACAACGCCATTGTGAAGGATTGCAATATCCAGGGGATTTTCTAGGGAAAATAGGAGAAGATTGGACATGGCGTACATATGTCAGGGAGCATTTTTTTGTGCCCCTTAAACTGTCTCTTCACCACTCTTCCACGTAAAAGGAAGAAAGAAAGAGATGTTTGTTTGCTGTAGTTTTAAGTTTGACAACTTCTAAAGCCAATAACAAACCTATATCTCTACATTCAGGGTGCTAATATGTCGTCCAAACAAATTTGGTCCCCGGAATATGACCATAAAGATTCAGATAATTCACCATGTTGCTCCAGTACCTATAGAACTAAAATACTATGTTTCCATAAACGATCATTGTCTCAAAGTCATAAATTGCCTTTAGAGACAGACCTTCAATAGAATCAATACTTGTGAAAATTTCAGTCGGTGGTTGGAAAATTTCTGTTTCCCTCATTTGACTTTTGTTGTTCATTCTGTGTTAATTTGTGCATCAAACTTGAATTGCTGTTACAACATTTTTTTGAAGGAATTTTCGCTTGTGGTTGCTGGATAGCGTTGTTATGTAGCTGATTGTAGCTCAGATGAATCATTTGTGCATAATTTTGACTGTATCAGTTGGTTTTTAAATCCGATGCACCGGCTAGCTGAAATTTTATATCCTCCATTCTAGTACCATCATGGTCGTAGACTTGTAGGCTTTCCACCTTTTCATCTTTTGTAGAGGTGGAGATCTGGATTCTTAGATATTGAGGGCCTTTTATGACCGTAAACATTCAGCCACTTAGATTTTATCAAGACGCTACGCAGTCCGAATGGCAAGTAATGAATGGATACTAAGAGCTTGAACTGATGAGTTACATTGTGGCTCAATATACAAGCCTTGTACCTTTTCTCCGGTAGTGAATGGTTGCTACGCGGTCCTTTGGAATTTTTTTTACCGAGTGACGGTAAAAAAGTGTACATGTCTCCAGAGTGATTCCAACTGCAAATTGACTAAAATGAGAGTGCGTGTTCTGCGAAAGGCAAGGTTTTGAGTAGTGATACACCCATATATGTCAATTCCTTACTCTGCTCATTGAATGTTAGGACTCTGTATAAGCCAATGCTGCATTTCACAAATATATAATGGTTTGAACTCTAGTTCTTTCGGGCATTTTAGTTGGATATTGCTTAATGTAAATGTGGGATGCAGAGTTATGATCCTCCATTTAGAGTTGTACCATGCATAGAAATATAGAAATAAACAAATTAATTTCAATCTAGCTACTCTGGTTCTTGAAACTTTTTTCTTGTTTCATTCGAAATTTTCTGCCCATTTCTTTTCTTATTGGACTAACAACTGAAGAAAGTGTTCCATTGATCATGTTTAATTTTGGAAGTTGTTCATCTTGGTTTCGGTTCTGAATCCGTTTCCCTCATTATCTTCTCTATGGGCGGTACTTGATTTAATCCAACTTTGTAATGTTTCTTCATCAGGTCTGGGATCTTGGTGGACAAGACAGACTTAGGACATCATGGGCGACTTACTATCGTGGTTCTCACGCTGTCATTGTAGTAATTGACAGCACAGATAGAGCCAGAATCGGCATTATGAAGGATGAATTGTTCCGGCTTCTCCCACACGAGGATCTTCAAAATTCTGTTGTACTTATTTTCGCAAACAAACAAGACATCAAGGACGCAATGACTCCCGCTGAGATAACCGATGCCCTTTCCCTTCATAGCATCAAGAACCATGATTGGCACATTCAAGCTTGCTGTGCCCTCACCGGGGAGGGGCTTTATGATGGTTTGGGGTGGATCGCTCAGCGAGTCACTGGAAAAGCACCGAGCTAGAGATGGAAACATAAAAATGTCTGTTTTGTGGATTTGAAGAATTGAAGATTGATGCGTCTTCCGTGTACCATTTAATCATGTATACATTGAGAGGATCTTGATTCGCGTACATTGCATGTCAAGCGATTTGGCAATTGAGTTTTTATTTTCGGGACATGGTTTCTCAGCGGTCCACTTAAGCGGACTGCAGTGTGTAACTGGTCCATTTTGGGGCCTATTATGGCCTCATCTTGATGTTTTGGAAACGCTCATCTTCTAGAACTCAGTTGAGAAAAGAAAGGAAAAAAAAAAAAAAATCTATATTCTGCTCAAAAGGAGGATAACATATAAAATGCAAGAGTCAACCACATTAGGATAATATAACAAGATCTTGCTAGCAAGTTGTAACATTTCTTCCATTATCAACACTTATAAGCAAAGAAAAACTGTAGTTTTCTGCACAAAGGAGCATCATTTTATTTTACATTTGCCAAAAAAACGGTTACCATGTGGAAGCTACCAATACCTTTTGATTTCAACATATGTAAATGGAAGTTGATTCTTTACCGGAAACCTGTCACAGAATACAGCATCTACAACCCTGCGAGCGTTTCGGTCCTTCAAACCATCGATCCCAGGAAGGATCTGTTGGGCCATTTGTTCTGCCATACCAAAAAAAAGGAATTCTTTCAGACGTCAAAGATTGATGGAAAGGTGTAATTTCACATGAATGTAGATAGTGTGATAGAAGAGAGGACGTACACTGAAAGTAATGGATCTGGTTTTGTTTCGACGACAGCGATGATTCTGCATGCATAAATTAGATACAATAAGAAAATTCCTAATGGTCCTAGATTCAGTCACACCTCATTTTGTAAGTGCAAATGTTTTCAGGTACTTACTCTTTGCACAAAGCTGAGGCAGCCTCTGTTTTTTCAAGTTGTTCCAGCTCTTCCTGTATCAAGGGTTGGGTTAAGGAAAAGGATATCTGAAATTACCACAAACTAAACTTATCTGTGTGCCAGAAAAATCTGTACTGTCTAATCGAAGCATTTCGTCGAAAAAGCGACTTGATAGTAAGTATAATGGTTACTAATCCAGCAATCATGCCGGGATTAATGTTCTTCAAGAATATAGAGCTGACAGGTTAGTTGGATACCAAGTTCTCAACAAGACATAATCCAGGATTTTTGACAGTCGACAGTTTACAAGACAAAAAAGAAAATCTCCTCTTTCAGTGGGAAATACAGACTCAAGCCTAGGCCGATGATTCTATCAAACTTTTGTACTGACATAGTACTACTGCTAAACTACACTCAACAGGCCTTATCTTTTCATAACCCGTTTCGCAATGGGCTTTCATTACTAGTTGGATTTGACTTAACTAGTTTTCCTTGCAGGATATCTGATTCCTATAGTATTTCATCATGAATGTGCATACATGATCTTAACAGCTATGTCATGTGAACTCTGGTACAACAGATGTTAACGCGTCTGATCTTCCTAAAGTGAAATATCAATGATGTGGAGATAGGACTCTAAAAGTTAGGTATGGGTGTGGGTATACCTTCAGAACACTTGCTTGTAGTGTAATGTTTGTACAATATTTCTTAGATAAAAACGTCATAGATCATCCAAAAATAAGAAATGAAACCCACCAGGATTCTAGGAATAAGGAAAAATGGGAAAATTTATATTCTCCATACAGGTGAGGTTAGAAATGTGTATTTTCTAGCTGATGTGAGCATCTTTTCCTTCACCTATCATCAATATATAAATCAGAGGATGCAAGTGTCTAATGGGGTATGGGTGTTGGACACAAATCTCACACCCTTGTGCAAGCGTGACACAGGTGCTTAAATAGATTTAGAAGAGTCTACAAAAATAGATTCAGGGGGTGTTCCGCTTTTTAAAAAGTTAACTTTTTTTCAAACGGAGGTAATTTCAAACTCAAATATAATGAAAATGAAAAATATTTTTTCAATTTTTTTGCATCGTTTAAAAGATCTTAATGAGATCTATCAAACAAGATCCATATTGGTAGGAAAATTATTTGCGTAAACACATAATTTTTGAGCTAATTACCTTCTTTTTCAAAAAGTTCCTTTTTTCCAAAACCGGAACACCACCTCAGAGTTTTCATGGGTAACAACATGGCTTAGTCTTTATTCCTCACTAATGTTGATGGACCTAATTGTACTGATGAACATGGTTTGCAAACAAAAGGTACCACTAAATCTCACCTAGCATCACAATTCGTTGAATTCAAACCTTCAGAAATAGCGGAAAATAACATTCTAGTAGGTACCATCAAATCGTAACAATTTACACTTGAAATTTTGGGAGCTTCCAATTAAGATTTCAGCATAAGCTAAACCATTCATAGTAAACTTCCACTGTATACAGATGAGTTAAAAGCCCAAATTAGAACTGAACATACAGCTGCGTTGGGGACATTTTTTTCTGATGAAACATTTGGTACAGCCCCAAGAATTTACTTCCATTTGGACTTCATTGACTCCGCTTACTGATTTATTTTTGGTCTCTTTCCTAATCGATTTAAGTAGTTTGTCGTATGGTAATTGTGACTTCTTGGCTATATTAGTCCTGTGTCTTCCATCAGCCCCTCGTAATTAAGGTTCAAAACCTTTTTAGTAACTGCTATTAGCAAAACCCATATGAATTTCCCTAGCCATATTACAAAAGACAACATGCTGCTTCCACAGGACTGCAGCTAAATCTCAACGAGATCCCACATCTCTGTATCCTTTCAATACTGTCATTTTTTTTTCCCGGTCATTAGCTTCACACCATAATTTCTGCTTTTGTTTTCAAATGTTTCTGTATTTTCCTTCATTAACACTATCCCATGTAACTTTGCTCATGCAAATTCAATTTTACCAAAAAATTCTAGAATGGAAAAGTGGCATCATCAGACTTGGAGAACATATGCACCTTTAGCTAAGGGAACGACGGTTTAATGGTGCACAGGCCACGTGCATGACTCAAGAGTTACTGAGACCAAGGGGTATAGAATCCCAAACAAGGGGGTTAACAGAGACAACAACCGATGTATCTCGTACTCTTTTCATTCGAATTACGTAATGGAACTAGTGTGAGCCGTGGATGTACTAAACTACACAGTTGGCAAACCGCGTAACAATCTCGGTGTCTTGCGTTCTACTTTACTGTTCTTGATTACCTTTGCGCGTTGTGTGTTTGTTGGTTTGGCCGTACTCTCAAGTCTCAACAGCAACTACATCATCCTTATCCACCAATTGGATACAAGTTTTAGAAGCCCTGCATTCCCCCAGACCATTTGAAAGTACGAACATAATTGCTGCCAACCCTTAATTAGCACAATACATGAATAACCACTGGCCCACTCCTTCCTATCCAAGAGTCAATAAAATACCCTGTAATCTCAAACCAAACAAAACCAAGCCGTGTTTCCTATTCAACTCGGGTCAGCTACATGGATTCTCTTTCGTAATTCCGCTGACAAATACAAAGCACATATCAGAAAGAATGACCGTTCACAAAAAATGCCAACCCACTTCAAGACTCCAACTTTCCGTCTACAATCAATCATCAAATAGGTAAAACAAACACATCAAGGCGAAA
>BPLS01006794.1:0-11429 GCA_019656275.1 Rhododendron kiyosumense
CTCTCTCTCTCTCTCTCTCTCTCTCTCATCTGTGTTTCGTGCAGAAAACCGAACCTCTATCGAAACCCTAGACCCAAACATACACTTATTAGCTCCCTCTCCCTGTTTAATTTCTGAGAAAGAAAACCTTGGAGGAAGAAAGGGGGATTGGGAGGATCCCTTTGCAAGAATCTGTACTTGGTCTACCCATTAGGTAAATTCGTGCATATCATGATCTTTGTGGGGTGGAAATGTTTAGAAGTTATCGTTCAGCAGAAATTTCTAGCTGCCGAGCATGATCTTTGTCCACATAGAAGAATGCATTTGGTGAATGCAAAAGGTGGTTGTTGCTTTTTTCCTTCTAAATGGTGTTTCCTCGTAGTCAGCTTAATTATCAGCAGTTGGACCATGAGTTGCATTTTAATGTGAGGATTAGCATTCAGAACAATTCTGAAGTTACTTTGGCTTGTCCTAATTATGGAAAATGCTTCATCCTTGATGAACCGAGACTGAAATCACTGAATCATTTATGGTTTGGTATTTTGGAGTTCTTTGCTAATATCATTGTTTTATAAATACACCATTTCTTATTCCAAAATGTCCCTCCACAAATGAACACCTTCAATCTAAGTTTTTAGAGTGGAACAATGTTTGGCTTTAAAACTTGTGAACATCTGATGAGCCGCCTGAGGTCAAACTAACTGAAAATCATTACTTTATTGGCAAGACCTTAATTGATTGGTCATTGGTCATCGCCCTGCTTGCATAAAGATCATATGATGCCTACATTTTGAAATCTTATTCTCCACTCCCTCTGTTTTTAATGTGGCACTTGACAAACTAAATTAACACTATATAACTGTTTTTCGCATCCAATGGTACATAGGTTCTTTGAGTGCACAAGAACAGTTGACAGTCGAAATGGCGTTTTATGGTAGACTTGGAAGTCTCATGAGGCAGACCGTTTCCCAGCCAAGTGGGCAAGTTCCCATGGCATCTATGCTTAACACCATTCGTTCCATGTCATCTACAAAGCTTACCATTAAAGGTATATACTTGAGTATCATTGTGTAATGTACTCAACGTTGTACAAGTTGTTAATTGTCTTTGAAACTGGATCAACCTTACCGGCCTTTTTTTCAGGTCTTTCTTTTGGAACGAATGACGATTCTCTCAAGGACGCGTCTGCAGGCTTTGGTTGGAAGATTGGATTGCCTAAATCACGAGTCTTATATACTGTGTTACGAT
The DNA here is from genome assembly GCA_019656275.1 of Rhododendron kiyosumense. Classification (NCBI taxonomy): domain Eukaryota; kingdom Viridiplantae; phylum Streptophyta; class Magnoliopsida; order Ericales; family Ericaceae; genus Rhododendron; species Rhododendron kiyosumense. The sequence goes on from BPLS01006794.1 coordinate 1,228, forward strand.
CACCTCATGTTGATAAAAAGTCCAGAGAACAATTTGAAATGGTAACCAAGAAAAAACTGCTGGTCATGAATACAGACTCACATGAATTGCGCCAGAAGTTATTTTGGTTGAAACGTCAGCGTATATTTGGAACTCAATGTGAAATCCTAGTTTCTTGCAAGACCCGTTTGGATAAGGGTCAAGTTGTGGATGGTGAGTTTAAATCTGCTGTGAATGAATTTACAAGCTTCTAGAATCCAAAAGCTAAGTTGTTTAATTGGGGTAAACCATAACATGTACGAGGATAAAATTGGTTATTACCGTATTGGTTTATTCAGCCAACTGATGGCTTCTATGGTACTCTGTTATCATAGCCTCACAGCTGCACACACGATGGGATAGGTGCACGGTAGTGTGTGATTATGCTTACAATCTCTTTTTTAGAGTTTAATTTAGGGGTTGTCCTACTGTTTTCACTTTTCACATGTATCATCTAAAGGCAGATTGGTTACTAAAGGTTAAGTACAACTGTATAAGCTTTTCGAGATAGTAGCTACTGTTTTACTTGGGGTGGTGCAAAAGTTGTCCATTATTCGAAACAAAAAAGTGTTGCCAACTGTTTGTACTCAGCTTGATATCTACACTCGGAAATTGTTGGAACGTTTCGTCTATTTTTGGAGTATGGTTGACCAAATGTTTTGGTGATGACCCTGTAATCAACATTCTTGTTAGTTTTTTTTAGAATTTTTTATCGGAACATTCTTGTTAGTTGATTCTTGGTTCCAAATACATACACTTTATTTGTCTGTTTTCAAGATATAAATTGAGTCATAGTTGCTATCGTTTATTTGTGCTGGCCTCTGTCTCTTAGCTTCTGTGATTCTTTCTGCGTAAGGTATAGAATATAAATCTTATAGTGCACGGAGGGGAGACGGTACGCAAAACACACACACAAGACTTGTGGGCTGTATAGTTTGTTTACATAACATGTGGATATCCTGACAGTCTATTGACTCAGATGTGTTTATGTGTTTCTATAGCACCAGTCCATGGGTTGTTTTTGGTGACTTAAACAGGAGTGTAATTTTTTGGTTTCTTCCCCTCGTATCTCTTTTTCTACTCCCTAGATTTCCTATATGGGATGTGGTAGTATATGGCCTTGTACTCTTGTTTTCATGCTCAGTTTGTACATGGTTTTGGTAGCACTCCAAAGGTCATCACCGACAGGGATGCAGGGAGATCAAGGGAGTTTGGTAGCCAGCTCGGCAGTGTCAGCCATGGATGGACAGGTTATAATCAAACTTAGGAAGCTTTTTTTTTCACCTTTGTTTTTTCGGTTTTAGTGCGGCTAACTTATTTGTTGCTTTTTTTTCAGCCTCTTGATGTCGTAACATCCACATGAGCTATGCTAATGATAGACCACCTGCCCCTCGTGGTTATGGTGGATGCAGCGGCAGCTATCGTGGCAGTTTTGGTGATGCCAGAGAGAATGATGGTTTCTGAGCACTGTTAAACGGACTGCCGATCGGTACCATGGGCTATGTTATGTTCATTGTTGTGTTCCACATTGGATTTTCCATAACTTGTTTTGGGTTATGAATGCTTTTTAAGGAATACTAGTTTGCCAAGAACTTGAAAAGTTGAAATCATGGTTATAAGAGAGATGGAATTTTAAGCTGTCCATTTTTAATTTTTTTTGACGAATAAGATCATCCCATTTAAGCTGTCCAATTTTAAGCTTAGCTCGTCCCGTTGCAAGCTAAGCTGTCCATTTTATATACAGGGCACTTAAGTTTATTATAACTGCGAACAACCATATTCATTGGATGGTCCAACCAAATGTAATTTCGAAAATATTCATGATTAAAAAATTTAACTATTTTCTCTTAACTAACCATGCATAACTAGGTTGCCAACAATCTAACTAGGGGTAATAAGCGAATGAGCTGGGCAATTAGCTGTTCAAGTTTGGTTTGAAAATTTAACAAGCTCCACAACATGTTAAAAGCTTAGCTCGTAACGAGGCAAGTTAATCGTAAATGAGCTTTAATGAGCCGAAAACAAGCCGATCTCGAGTATCCTAATTTTTTTGTATATCATATGCCGAACGAGCCATGTAGTAGCTTTTGTCGAGCTTAAAAAAAAAATTTAAGCTTAATTTATTTATGCAACAAACCGATTTTGAACGACCTTTTAACTAACGAACATAAACTCGAGTAGCTCGTAACTCAAACAACTCCTTAGCCAAACAAACACACTGGGTCTTAGGGATCAAAAGAAATTTAAATTGTCTACAGCGGAAAAAAATGCTAACCACAGCTCATTAAATAATGGTTAAAATGCAAAAAGTGTATTAATAGATGTGAAATCGTACTAATGACCGAAAATATTAACCATCTATCTCACTGAATTGCATGTGAATTGAATTTCTGATGTACGGAGAAAAGTGCATGATAATCTCGAAAGATGATTGAATTTTTACATACATATCAAAAAATGCACCAAATACTTGACAAAATTGGGTAGGAAAAGGTTCTGAGCTATCCAACATAACAATACCCCAATAACACATACAAGGGTTGTCCCAATGGTTCGATCGGATGCCCAGGGTTTGAGAGAATTTCTCAAGGTTTAGGGTTCGATTCTTTTCTGGATGAGTACCCTGAAGTAAGTGTGGGCCGTGATTGGTATGACCACGCTATCTCACCGGAAGTTTGGGTTGCACAATCGAGTCCTTTTAGTGGAAAAGAAAAAACAATAATTAGACTCGTACATTTTTCTACTACACAATAAAAAAAGCTCTGTTTTATATAGCGGACTCATTAGAAAAATTAAATAGAACCGGACCTCTCTTTTTTTAAATCCGGAAAAGACCTTAACTTATACGGCGCCCATAGATGAAGTGTTCCAATTATTAGTAATTTTGGTTTAATAAAATACGTACTTTGAACAAAAACAAAATACTAAAAGAGCGCGCATGTGAAGCTTTTTGGCTGTTTCAATGCACCCAAAACACAAATCCCCTTACGATTCCTTGTACGTATATATAGGCCACATGAAGCAAAAGACTTGAAAAGCTTCTGATTTCCGTAGTTAATGTATTGGTACCTATGCATTCGAGCAACTTTCGGTTTGGCGGCATGGGTAAAACAAAAGGTTTTTATCCTTCATGAGATTGTCAAAAATTTCAAACTTTGAAATCATTAGAGTGTTTATTTGATTATTAGTTTCAAGGTCTTAAAATTAGTTGAGTTTGTTAAGGAAATAGAATTCTACGTTGTTTGGAAGTAGAATTGGTGATCACTTAATAATATTTTGGACCTCTCTACTCATTGTCAATTGGTTTTGAGATGGATATAAAGTTTTTATATGATATCAGAGCAGGACTCTGTCCACTCCACATTTTAAAAATTTACAATCCACGCCCCACAATAATAGACCAGTAAAAAGACTGCACGATGATAGAACCCCAAAGTAGCCATACGTGAAAGACCTCAAACGTGACTGCACGTGAGGGGAGATGTTAAAGAAATAGAATCTCACATTACTTGTAAGTGGAATAAGTGATCACTTTTAAACGCACATATTGGTCCGGACATCCGGTTATTAAATCGAGCGCCGAATTGCATAGTAAAATATGATCCGCCTTTTTGGGACCATAATGTCCCGCATCCGGCGTCTGAATCTGCAGTCAACGGTCAAATTCCATGTAGAGTACCGCTAGGGACTAGGAAGAATATTGAAGTTGCATGCACGTGAATCCCAAATTTCAATGAAAACATAATCATACCCGACTAAGTGGGTAGTGGGTAGTGGGCGGTGGGTACGGCTAAATGGATGACTATCTTGTCTGAATCAAGAAAGATACAGATACAATCATCTAAAGCAAGAAAACAAATGCACCAATGTTATTTAATAATAATTAAATATCGAAGCCACCTTTTGCATATTTCGATTAATTTCAGAATTTTAAAATTAATTATTGATTAAATTTTCTGGTGGTCTTAAGGTTTGAAATATTTGACATTTGTTGGATTCAAACACGTAACCTCGTAGAGAATAAACGCTTTCTCATATTCTCATTTGGTCAAACTCCAAATGCACCAATGTCATTCATTATAAAAAACATTTTATCTTTTTCATTAAAATGATACTCTCTCCGTCCCAAATTCATTGTCTTTTTTTGATATTCGTGCAGTTTTCAATCGCTTATATCTTTCAATGTGAATCTCCAAAAATATGCAATATGGATCTTATTTGATAGATTTCAATTTGTTCTATAATACAAAGATGTCAAAATCATGAAAAATATTATAGATTGAAAGATATAAGCAAGAGACAAAAAAGTGAAAAATGAATAATGGACAATGAAAATGGGACGGAGGGAGTAATAAACATTGTAATGGAGGACTGGAGGAGTGACTTTAAAAGTCAATCTGGACAAGAATAGCGATTGAGTATGACCAATGAGCACCTTAGTTTAAGGAGGAAGGTCATTGTTGCTTCCAATAGTTTGAGAAGATCTCACATTGCGTATTGCGTACTGACCTCTGACGTGCAATAAATCTTTCATGGATGTTTTCATGATGATAACACCAGCCACTAAGATCTTTAGCTAAGATTTTTCCATTCAATTAGAGATCTACCAATAGGCTTAGTGCAAGTCAATTCTATAGAGAGACGGATACGGCTCTAGATCCACATCAGACATCAATACTATACAAGATGACCTCTTATGCATGACTACACACGTTTCTTATTAAAGGCTTTGAATTGATCTCCAAACCTCCATCCCAACTCTTCTAACCCGTAAATTGGTATTGACTCTTATACAAAGGCATATTAGATCCGATCAACCAAAACCAATGCACGATACCAACTTTCTCTTTACTGTTCTACCATAAGAAAAATATATAAAATGAATTGTTATAAGATTTAGGGAAAATAACGGTCAATGATGTGTTTTGATAATTAATACATGTCAAAAACATTTTCAGTATTAACACATATTCTCAGCATGTCTTTGACAAGTATTAATATCAAAACAAGTCCTGAGTCGTTATTCCTTCAGAATTCAATGTTTTGTTTTTCTATCTAATCTATAAATCCAATGACCGTGGGCCATTCTCGAGCAGGAACGAGATTTCTTCTCAAGTCAAGCAACAAGTAGTCAAGTATAGTGGGTCAAAGGGCAAGAATAGGGCCACAACAAACGCTGCCATCGTAATTAACTCAAAATACAAGGTCACAACAAATCAAACACTGCGAAAGATCCTCTTGACGAATGCTATAGGACCCCACTTCTCTTGTCGCTTTGGGCTTTAACGGTGTCGGTACGAAACACTCTCATATTATATTACTCCCTCCGTCCCAATTTACTTGTCACAGTTCTATTCCAACCGAAAAAAAGAATTAGCTATATCTTTAAATTGGTAATAAATTTTATATCCAATATGGATCTTGTTTGATAGATCTCGATTTGTTCTATAATACAATGTTTTCAAAATTGCCTAAAATATTATAAATTACAAGATATAATCAATTGAAAAGTAGCACGAACTCCAAAAAGTGACAAATAAATTGGGACGGAGGGAGTATCAATTATCAATTGTTGATCTCCATAATTAATGATTTAAATTTATAAAATATTTTTAGCGATAAAAATACTTTTCCTACTACTTAATGCCTTATTTGGATGGTATTTTAAAAAACAAATTCCAATTGAAAAATTACTTATTACTTATACTTTCAATCATTACTCTCATTTTTCTCTATACTTTTCAATTATTATTCTCATTTCTCTTTATACCTCTCCCCACTTATTATCCTTATATCCAATTATTATCCTAATTTATCTCTTCACTCATTATCCAAAAATCAAATTTAAAATTTTTCAAAATACCTTCCAAACAAGACAAAAATAATTTAAAATACTTTTTGCCACTTCCATTATTTGAAGTAGTCTCGGTCGTTCAAATCTTGACCGCGGATTCATTAACACATACGGCGATCTTAGTCACATAATTTTTGCATTGTTGCCCTTTGCTCAAGTTTTCAATCACCATTTTGCGCTTCACCGCTCAATCTTTGTTCATGCAAATTTTAATACTCCGTAGTTTGGATTTTTTAATAGATGGGGACGCTCGCGCTCCGCTCACGAAGACTTGACGCCTATACATACGTATCGGCCCCACGGCTATAGTTTATACCCATCTGTACATTTTCTTATTCCGTGTCCTTCGCTCTCTTCCACCACCACAGTCGTTTCAAAAGGAAAAAGTCACTACCCCTTCGTCTCAAGCCAGCAGCCCACTGACTGAGACGAATACTGCCTAGATCTGATTCCACAAACTTCGAAATCGCTAGCCCCAATACGATCTCGGTAAGCATTCCACTTCCACTCTGCTCTTTTGCTTCAGGGTAATGTGGATTGTACATACGGAATTCGTTACATTTTATCGGGGTTTAAATGGGTTCGATTTGAGATCTGTGACTTTTGAACTTGACATTGCAGTTTGTTGTACTAAATGGAGGGTTTAAGATCATGGGTTGGTACACATTTGTGTGAGAATGACGGTTTTGGGGGGGTTTTCTTCTTTATTACTTGGTTGTTTTGAGTTACAAACCCTATTGGGGAAGTGAATTGCTGGTAATTCTTACTTTAAAGTGATTAACAGTGCTTGTCCTGGAAATTTTGTGCTTCTTTGTTGTTAATTGAAGCGTGATTATACTAAATTGAGGGTTTAAGGTATGTAGTGGTACACATTGGTATGAGAAAAAGGGCGTATTAGGGGTTTTCTTCTTTATTACTTGATTTTTTTTGAAGATATATGCCCTTTAGGTGAAGTGAATTGCTGGTTATTATGACTTTGGAGTGATTAGCAATGTTTGTCCTCGGGATTTTGTGCTTACTGTAAGCTTTGCTGTTAATGGAAGTGTAATTTTTGCATTTTCAATATTGCTTGGCGAATTAATTGGGCTTGGATGAAAATCAGCGCTAGTTAAAACCTCAATGTGGTTGCACTAATGCCTTTTGAACTTCATATTGCAGTTGATTGCCCTAAATGTATGTTTGTCTTGGATTGCTACATATTTTTTCGAGAATGAGGGTTTTGGGGTTTCTCTTTTTCATTACTTCATTTCTATTTTATCCATACACCCTCTTATTAGTGAATTGAACTCATAACTCTTACTTTGGCATTAGTAAGCATGCTTGGTCTGGTGATCTTGTTTAATGGAATATTTTTGTTTGAAAGCTAATTATGCATTTGATGCCATTGCTTGGTGAATTTTGGTGGGCTCAGACGCAAATGAGTGCAGGATAATTTAAAGAGTGCACGGGGCTTGGGATGTACTTTGGTGACATTTGGTAGAAGTTGAAAGTTGTTACGAGGGAAATGCAATGGCCAATGGGTGACAGACAAACAGAGCAATCACAAGAGTATTGCAGGGTTTGGAAAATCCAATGCAAATCCTTATCTCGTGAATCAGGTCAACCTAAGTAATAAATGGGGTTGGGCCTAGTGAGCCAAACAACAATATATAGACATGATCCATGTTGATTTCAAGAAAACCCAGAAAATAGGTTTTGCTTTTAGGCATGGAACTGTATAGTTCAAGAAATGGTATCTGCGACGTCGCGTATTGGGCTAGCACTTCAGGATGATCCTGCTTGGGAATTAATGTAATAAGAGTCTGATTTATACCTTCTGAGAGTATCCCCTCCTCGAGAGCCACCTGCTCCATGTGGGTGATGGATTCCCCTACCATAGTTGAAAATGTTTAATTTATAATGCAATGAATTAGGAGTTTCTCTAGTAAGATGGCAACATGCACATTAATGATATAGCGTTCGGGGTTCATGTAGCCAATCTCAATTGATTGGGACTTAAGGCTCGGTTTGCTTCTCTTTTTCTTTCTATTAATTTTAAAATATCTTCTGATCCTATATGATTTCCTTTTGAATTGTTGTGTGGTGCAGAGTAGGTTCTAGAAATAGCGACAATGGCGGCAGTGGATGCTCGAAATCCTCTTCTCGTAGACACTACTTGTGGTTCTCTTCTGCAGCAATTGCAGGCAATCTATTTGAAACCTTCTTCTTTCTGCATTCTGCCATGTTTTTTTTGGGGTTTATCAGATATGGTACCTGTTCAGCCAAATCTTTGTTGGTTGTCATAACTGGAGGTAACGAGCTGTGAATTCTATTACTCCTTGGTTAATACTCTAATCTGTGTATTAATGCAGCAAATCTGGGATGAGGTTGGTGAAAATGATGAGGAACGGGACAAGATGCTTCTTCAGTTAGAGCAGGAATGCTTGGATGTGTACAAGAGGAAGGTTGATCAGGCTGCTAAGTCTAGGGCACAACTTCTTCAGACCTTGGCAGATGCCAATGTTGAACTCTCCAGTCTTATATCAGCTCTTGGAGAGAGAAGTTTTGTTGGAATTGTTAGTAGCTACCCTATCATTATCAACGTGTATTGGTTTTAACTGTAACTTTCAAGGAAGTTGGTATGGTCATGCAGAAAATAGGATTGCTTTCTTAAGTATATTGTGGGAGTTAGGGAAATGGTTCTCATAGAAAACCTTGGTTTGATTTGCAGCCTGATAAGTCTTCGGGAACAATCAAGGAACAACTTGCAGCGGTTGCACCAACACTGGAACAGCTGTGGAAGCAAAAAGAGGATAGGATAAAGGATTTTTTTGACGTACAATCGCAGATACAAAAGATACGTGGAGAAATTGTGGGAACCAGTGGACAAGTAGGGAGTCCTGTAGTCGACGAGGCTGACCTATCCCTGAAGAAGTTGGATGAGTTTAAATCTCAGCTCCAAGAACTGCAGAAGGAAAAGGCAAGTACATTTCTTCAATAAATGTCTTAACGAGTTTGACTAAATTTTACCTATTTAGTTGACGCCTGTTGGTTGTTTCTTTGATCTGGAAGAGTGATAGGCTGCACAAGGTCCTTGAATTTGTAAGTACTGTGCATGATCTCTGTTCTGCCCTGGGGGTGGACTTCTTCAATACAGTTACGGAAGTTCATCCCACCTTAAATGATTCAACTGGTGTGCAATCCAAAAGCATTAGCAATGACACGCTATCTAGGCTGGCTAAGACGGTCTTAGCACTAAAAGAAGATAAGAAGCGGAGGTTGCAGAAGGTAATTCCATCCCTGATACTTGTAAGAGGCATTCATGAAAAGTTTACCAGTTTGCCCTACATTTCTACCACACGTAATTTACAGCCCTTGTGAATCCAAGGTTTTAAATCTCGTGGCACGTATTAAAGGTACGAGAAGATGTCTCATTATCTATGACGATGACAAAGAACTTCTTATGTATGGTACAAATCTGCATTATGTAGATGTATGGCCTCTCCGAGTACCATTATGGTATTAAAGGATAGCAAGTCTCTTTTCCATAGTATGTATGGCCTGCGAAATTATTTTTCCACTATCAGTAGACATGCTTTTGTTTCAATTGTAATATGTTCACGTGTTTATTGCTGTAAATCTCAGCACTATGCTTTTGCCTTCTTTTTACATGTTATTTCCATGAGATATGTTATGTCCTTAAAAAAGGTTAAAACAAATATGGTGGATATAGTAGGATTATTGTACCATTTTGGTTGTATGGACATTACCACTTTCTGCTGTATGTTCAAACAAGCTGAATTTTCTTGTAATTCATCTTCCCCAACAGCTTCAAGAATTAGCAACTCAGCTAATTGATCTTTGGAATCTGATGGATACCCCCCAAGAAGAGCGGAGTATGTTTGATCATGTTACCTGTAATGTATCTGCTTCAGTAGATGAAGTCACGATACCTGGGGCTCTTGCTCTTGATTTGATAGAGCAGGTAATGAAAGTTCACTACCTGGCGGAAGTTTAGTTGAATATAGAATGCGTGCTCTGCTTATTTCTCAAATTGTTTTTATGTGAAGGCTGAGGTGGAAGTTGAAAGGCTTGATCAGCTAAAAGCTAGTAGGATGAAGGAAATTGCTTTCAAAAAGCAAGCAGAGCTTGAAGAGATTTATGCTCGTGCTCATGTTGAGATTGATTCAGAGGATGCCCGCGGCAAAATTATGGCTCTGATTGATTCTGGTGATGTTGAGCCTTCTGAGTTACTTGCTGACATGGATAACCAGATAGCAAAAGCAAAGGAAGAGGCTCTTAGTAGGAAGGATATCTTGGATAAGGTTGAGAAATGGATGTCAGCTTGTGA
>BPLS01006798.1:0-18682 GCA_019656275.1 Rhododendron kiyosumense
TGAGGCTCCCGCAATTGCAAGCCTGGGTAAGGGTCCGATGTAATTGTACGCTCCAATGATCTCCCTGCTTAATTCCCCAGATTGCATCTATTCCATTATTGTGTCGGCGACCAGAAAGTATTCCATGCAAACCATGGGAGAATTGATCTCTAGCGTTGTTATTAACATGGCAAATTGCCATGTAAGATTTTGAGTTGACAACTCATGTGCCAAGTTCTTACGGCCCTTGTTTCTACTCCTCATACAACTCATGTGCCAAATTTTTCAGAGGGCTAAGAATATGAAATCTTTATTTGATAAAACCTCTTAACAATGACCAATATTGGCATAACAAAAAAGTTTTGTTAATCCTTTAGACCAACAAATGAAGCAATTCAGGCCGCAAATGCTTAAACGCAACAAGATAATTAGATTTTGAAGAAAGACAATTTACGAAATAACAAATGCAAGTTTTCTACGTAAAACTAATCGAAAATTAAAGGGTATAACAAATGGATGGTGAAGCTTACTCGGACAGTCTCATCATGGGTATTGAGCTTCTTTGAAACGCGTTTTCTCAGATTCCGGATCGCAATTTTGTCGTCGTCATCATCTGCACATTCTTCAGCCAACTCATACCTAAACTCCACAATGGATAAATTTAGAGAAACATGCAAACAAATAATACCAGCAGATATTTATAGGTATGGATATATTTAGAGATGCATGCAAACAAATAACACCACGCGAGCAAGGCAGTCGCTTCGGGTCCCCAAATTTTATCGGGAATGGCTTCCCCCAATCAGTAAAAGTTTTTTATAGTATAAAATCAAATGTTGGTTGATTTATCAGACCTTTTGGATGAATGTGAAGAAGTGATTGGAGCCTGGAGGATGGTTTGATTCTTGACGGATTTTTAATTAAGCATCCGAATTAGTGATCCTAAATGTATCTTTACATCGGATGATAAACTCAATTGATTAAGTACAAATTAGCATAAACATAGGAGGACCACATATCTTTTAGTCAATAAAAAATGTAATGTTGCGCGGTTGCGGTTAAATTGTACTATCACTATAAGTTATTGCCTTATTGGTATAAATTACTCAGGTGAGAATTAAGTTATGGAAAATGATATTAGTACTCCAAAAATTGATGCAGACACTCCAAAATTAGTATAACTCCAAAGCTACTTTCCTTTATTTTTTAGAGTGCCTGCATCAATTTTTAGAGTGCCAATATCATTTCCCTAAGTTATTATTATTATAAAATACTCGGGTTAGAATTTAGAGGTTTGCTCTATCTTATATAAGGTCTCAAAACCCCTTAGGTGCTAACCGTGCTGTCAACTGTTTTGGGCTAATCCATACCGAGCAAAGCCATGACTTTAATTGAAATCCCACAAGTAGGCAGGATTGGACCCAAAAATAAATTATAATTGAGGCGCATGTAAACAGACCCGGGCATCTGACTTGTGAAAAGTAAAATAAAATGAAATATATCATCGAGCCTCGGCCTCATTTTGCGGGTTCAGTTTGGGTCACGAAAAATTAGAAAGTTTGTCCACACCGATTTTGCTGTGTGGGGCCCACTCTGAGTCCCACACAAATAATGCGAATCGTTCATTAAGTATAAATACTTTTCATTCAGATTTGCAACTGATTTTTCCCCGCGGCCATCGAACAACTATTTTAAATTTATTGAATGACTAAATTTAATGAATAACTCAGATAGTTTGTTTTTATGGGACACGGCGATCTGTGCACAACCTATGTACAGAAAACCTGTGTCAATAGTATGGTTGACGAAAAATTGCACGGGGCTCTAAGAGAGAGAGAGAGAACTTACGCGTGGGAAAAGGCTTGAAGGTAGTAGATATCCTGAGAGACAAAATGGAGAAAAGATTGAGGATCCAAAACACCAGAGGCCAAACACACCACGAACGGGGTGTAGAGTGCGAAAACCGATTCGTTCCTGAATTTGATCCACAGCCTCCTCGCTATCCCCCCTCCTCCTTCCAATTCATCTGCAACCCCCATCCCCATTCCCGCCAAAATTATAATCCAATTTCCCCAAGATTTTCACTTCAAACTCTGATTCCCTGACTAGAAATGAACAAAGACAGGATTTTGTGTTTGGTAATAGAGTTTCGGCTCAAATAAAAAGGGCGTGTTTTCGGTGTGAAGGAACCAAGGATTCTAGAGAGAGATGGGGCCGGGAAGTAAAAGTCCTGGAGAGAGAAAGAGAAAGATGGTTTTGTTTGTTGGTTGATTGTTTGTTGTTTACGTTTGAATTTACACTCGGTCCAGTTTTGCGGGAAAATCCGCGTGATACCGTTTAAGAGAGAGAGGCGGCGGGGTCAACAAGTGAAGGGGGACACGGGAGAGTCGTGAGAAGGAGGTTGGGGGGAACGAACACGGCGAGACCGAGTCGACGGCGATGGAGCGTCAGCGTCTGCGTCAGCCACCGGTTGGATTTGGGAAAGGCATAATAAAACAGTAGAGAACAGAACAGAAAGGGGAAACAAGAAAAGCTGGTTGGTGGGATTGCACATGTTTTGTCCGTGTCCTCGTCTCTGTCCACGTACCAAAGCCATAGGCGTCGGTATCGCGTTTGGATTTTTCTACCTTTTTATGGAAAATTGATGTTTATTTACCCACCTCTTTAAGGTTGGTTTTGATTGCTTTCATTTTAAAAAAAAAACTTTACGTCTTTTCGAAATGTAATGACCAGAAGGGCTGCTGAAGCTAATGATTCGCATGAGAGAGCCGCATAAGTCTATACCATCACACTTAAGGATAATAAAGGAGATATGTGAATCTCTAGGATAATAGATGGAATTTTATGTAGGACAGATTAATCGTACTGTGTTTGATTTAGGTGGGACAAAGAATGGAATACGAAATGAAGAATCAAATTTTTTTTTTTATAATTGAATGAATGAAGAGGGAAATAATCCCAAAGATCTGGGCTAACTAATATCACCCCTTCAGATGGTATTGAATAATCCTTTTCATGGGAGGCCTAATCTTTAGTACTTTCACACGACAAACGTGGAATTAGTTAATCCTAAGAAACATGTCCTTGTATCATAAATGGAGAATTACAATCTGAGTATCAAACACGCCCAAGTATTGAAGAGAAGAAAAAGTAACTATCTGTCAATAACCTAAATAAAGGAATTGGGGGCTTAAAAAGGCCATTTGGAAATGGTCACCACCAAATTAAAAGTTTAAGAAAAATGCTCTTTTCATTGATGTGATTTAAGGCCGGGTCTAAACCATCGAGAGATTCATCAATGGAGACTCCAAAACCATGGATTGACACCATTTGTTAATTAATAACTTCATTTTATTAACAAAAATGCTACGCACATAATTGTTGTGATCACTGTGTTGATTGTGCGCCTAATTTTAGTCACCTAAATGTGTTTTGACGGCTTAAATTTTAAAATAATTCTTTCGAAAAAAAATTTAAGCAAATTCTAACCGTTTATTACAACGATGAACAGATAAAGATTGATTTGTTCTACTAAAGCTAAGGTTTCAAATAGTCCCCTCAAGTCTAGGTATTGAAGAGAAGAAAAGGTAACTAGGATGGAAAGTACGAGAGAATGTAAGAAAAATTGTACTGCGCTCAATAGTTTATTTTAGTATATTTTCTTTTTCTCTTTCTTTTCAAACCAAACGAATTGGGAGATAGTGTTGTGCACATTATCGCACCTTTAAGCCATCAGATTATGCATTCGACGGCTTGGATCTCATTTTGGCAATGAACGATTCTCAATCGTTGATTGTTGAGACGATATTCGAACCGTCAGATACACGATCCGACGATTCGAATGTGTGCAATATTGTACTGCGCACATCACAGCACCAACCCGAAAGTCCAAACCAAACAATGGAGGAACTTTTGTCAAAAAAGTCATCTATCTTTTTCTTCTTTTCCACAATTTCCCAAAAGGGGCCCTCATCAGAGTAGCTTCACATGTAAATCAGAAACCTGTGCAGAAGGGAGAGTAAAGTTGAATAGCAGTACTGTGCAAGCAGTGAAGACAACAAAACTTTTCCATTTGTTTGAGAAATTTTTCGGTGCCCAGTGGGCACGGGACACCTGATATCCGGTACCAATCTCGGCTGTCCAATGAAGTTTTGGACGGCTCAGATCTATTCGGCTAATTTTAAAGTGTGAAATGACTAAGATATCCCTCGGCAGCCGAATGGATCTAAGCCTTCCAAAATTTCATTGGACGACCAAGATTGATGCCGGACACCACGTGTCCCGTGCTCACTCGGCACTGAAAAATTCCTCCGTTTGATGACTTGATGTAATGAACTAAGCTCAAAACACGTGAAGAGAGAAAAGCCCGAGTGCAATTTTGTTCATCGTCTTTAAAAGAGGGTGAACATTACCCTCTCTTTTATTGGTTGAAATGTTATGGACTCCACCACAAAGTGATATCATGCTTACTATACAATACGTTTTTTGATAAGTATGACATCACTTTGTAGTGAGATCCACATCATTTCAATCAATAGAAAGGAAGGTAAACTCAACTCGAAAAGCCCTGCTGACGAACCAATCCCATCAATTACTACCTTCCGTCGTCTGCCGAAGAACCAACCACCGGATTCTCCCTCTCTCTCTCTCTCTCTCTCTCTCTCGCTCTCTCTCTCTCTCGCTGGAGTGGATTTATTCCGTAATTTTAATGTATAAAGTGGGTTTGTTTAAGCGTGGCCAAATCTATTTTTATAAAAATAAAATCACCAAAATTGTCCCCGATTATGTACCAATCCATTTCGATCAATATGATCTTCATGATAATAAAAAAAAGATCAATATGATCTTCAAACAAGGTTCATCTAATTGACAGGCTCTAACACTTGAACAGTCTCGATCAAGAAATAAATTCGAAATGAATTTGCAATTTACCAATTAGTTGTGTAGTTCCTATAATGTGGGTTCAGATTCCATCCAATTTGATACTGTCCATTATGGTCCATTTAATGGCTATGATTTAATGCAAGAAATCCAAGGCTCCCTGTTATGCCACGTCCCAGTCTTATGTTTGCTCTTAAACGGCACTAGCAACTTATTAATAGAAAAACCCTTCAATGTGAAATTTTTTTATTCTTGCATGATTTTTTGGGGCCCATTTCGGGTTTCACAAAAATAACTCAAACCGCAAGTTATTCTTAAAATACATTTTTATGGGTTCTTTTAAAAAATTAGCTCAATCCGATATCTGTAAGTTATTCTTAAAATAATTTCTTACAAGAACCCATAAAAATGTATTTTAAGAATAACTTGCGGTTTGAGTTATTTTTGTGAAACCCGAAATGGGCCCCACAAAACCATGGTCATTTAAAAATAAATTTTTTTCACATTGAAGGGTTTTTCCGTTAACAAGTTGCTAGTGCCGTTTAAGAACAAAAATAAGACTGTGACGTGGCATAATAGGGAGCCTTGGTTTCTTGCAGTAAATCATAGCCATTAAATGGACCATAATGGACAGTACCAAACTAGATAGGATCTGAACCCCAATAATGATGGGAGCTTTTGATAATTGTGACGCCATTTCAATGTACCTCGCAAGTTCAAGACGCGAGGTGGGTTTTATCAAGTGCAGCCAAATCTATTTTCCTAAAAAAAAATTCGCCAAAATCATCTCCGATTATGCATCAATTGACATCCTAATAACATGACACCTATCAAGTTTTATCTTCTTGACAAGATCCATCACTTGAACACTTTCGATTAAGAAATAAACTCAAAATGAGTTAGCAATTTACAAATTATTAGACTTTGAAAGGACTTCGCAGTTTGAAGATGCGAAGTCTCTGTGAAATTCGACCTACATCGTCTGATGAACCTCAAGTGTCGAAGATGCGAGGTCTATCCGGTTGTTTCCATCCCCCCAAATATTGACCCGCCCAAGGTGAGGAAGATCATCTCTAACAGATCGTCGTCCTCATTCATTCTCTCTATCTCACCACACCTTTAGTCACAAACGACAGTCAATTCTCTGCGAATTGTTCTGGCCTCACATTTGAGCTATGCAAACGCTCAATTCTTATTCGAATTGTACATGACTAATATTTGGCTATCAATCTCATTATTTCACGTTTTCTAATTTAATTCAGGTCGCTCCTCTCTGTCAGGTGCTTGGATTTTGTGTTTGGCAATTCTTGTCTTCATCACCAAAGCTATCATTTTTCATTCCTTTAGGTGTACCTTTGTTTTTTGTCAAAAGGAAATACTTTAAGGTATACTTCTATGGGTTATATGGGCATTTGGTTAAATTTCTGTAATGGCAAATTGCAAAGTGTAAAGGCCCTGTGTTGATTATGTGATGGATCCTTGGTTGTGGTTGATTCTCTCATAAAAGAGCTCGATGAGGTTGAAAGCTTTGGTTTTTCTTATCAAGAGAAAAACCACTTGCCAATTTGAGCCGTGTAGTGTGAATTGACATGGTTTTAACTATCCACAAAAAAAATGTATCCCAAATGTACATTATAGTTCGTTAGAGTAGACATAACATTGATTAGGCCAAGAAGAGTTCTTGCTCCTTTTAATCTTTGTATCCATTACATTCGATTAATCAAAAAAAATTCACTGTTAAAAAAAAAAAGATTAGGCGAAGAGGTCTACTTAGTTCCTTGATTCTACTCAGTTTCTCTCTCAGCTTATAGCAGTCTGTTCATGCTCCAATATCTCAAAATCTGATTTTGATTCTTTATTGTAGTTGATGGTACTTCATTGAAATTTTACTCATGTTTTCAAAATTGACTCTATTTATTACTGTATTCAGTTGTAAAAGCAGTTGCTGCACCAGATTCTGCTGTGGAGTTGCCCTTAACTGCAGAAAATGTGGAGGGCATGCTGGATGAAATTCGACGTTCTCTCATTGCAGACGGTGGCAATGTGGTTCTGCACGAAATTGATGGCAACGTTGTGAGGTTGAAGCTACAAGGACCGTGTGGCTCCTGTTCAAGTTTCGTAACGACTGTGAAAAGACGGCAATGTTGTGAGGTTGAAGCTACAAGGACCGTGTGGCTCCTGTTCCCTGTTCCGTTACGTTCGTTTTGCTTGTTTTGTATATGGGCATATCATATGCTCCTATCCACAGTACCTTCACAAAACTTTCTTCCAACTTTACCCCTTTGTGCATGTATAAATCAGAAACCTGTGCAGAAGGGAGAGTAAGAATACCAGTGTGCAAGCAATGAAGCAAAACAAAACTTTCATTTGATGACTTGATGTAATGAACTAAAAGGTCTAGAGAGAACAACATGGATGGATTGTCTAACCCGCTATACGAAGCCGAAAAAACTTAAACCCTACTGTAAAATCCTAAACCCACTTTATTCCACATCTCGCCGCTCCATTCTGCTTTGAGAAAATTGCTATTATCACTCCGTTTCCCTTGATTTATTTCTTGATACAGAGCAGCAAGGGCACATGAATTCCTCGAACAGGGAAAAACTATCTGGGACACACTTGTGAGGTTTCGAGCTGATAGTGTGCGGTACACCACGTTCACTTTCATCTGTTTCCCCACTGAAGCAGCAGCACAAGCAGGGTTTCGTTCACTGCAGTACCATCTGTTGCTCTTCTTGCTTAAAATCTCAGGTTTCTTGGGCATGCCGCGTATAACTCAAAAGTATGGGATGCCACTTGATCTAGATGAGTACTCGGACACCAACTTAAGGAACATGGAAGACTTGTCTTCCAGCAATCGTGCTGGAGTATCATACTCTGCAACTCGGCCTGCAAAGCATCCCACAATCAAGTTTACTGATTCTTCAGCATAGTGTGCGCATATAAATAACCTAAGATAAAGCTACCCAGAAATTCTGAGCCAAAATCGGGTATATGAAACCATGGGTTTTACTGACGTAAAAGAAAAGATTTAGGCTTCAATTAGCATGAAAAAGTTAAGGAAAAAAAAGCCTCCAAGGCTCCACCCCACAATCAGGAGAAAAGGTGATGCACAATATGACCTGTAAGTGACATTTGATCCTCAAAGGTTTGCATACATGCACAAACATGTGTGTGTGTGTGTGTGAGAGAGAGAGAAAGAGAGAGAGAGAGAGATGAACGGACATAAAGATCAATTGAACAATTAACGATTGAACGCTACTCAGGGTACGTGACAGGAGAAGGGGAGCACAAATACCTTGCAATCATGCCACAGCCTACTTGAAGCTCACCAGAAATCATAATGAGGCAAAAATAAACAAACATTCCCTCTTGCAGATAAAGGCATTGGTATTATCCATCTACAGGTCAGTTAAACAAATGGAGAAGCGCAAACACTAACGGGCATTGTGGCCATTTCTTTTACCTAACTAAACCACACTTCCCGGGTCATTCTTCTACTTTCTCACATTCTTTATCTCTTTCATGTTTTTCCCTCCCTTATTCGCCATCTCCCCTCTAAAATAGGCTCATAATCTCAATAAGTTCCATTCGGTAAAGTACCAATGGAGAAAAAGAGAACGTAGCTGTACGATCAAAAACAGAATATGAACCACCAAGGGCGGGCCATTCATCCCTAGGTGAATCTCATTCCGTTAATTTCTAATGGTGTATTCACTTTTCCAACTACTAGATGGCAAAAGCATCTAAGTCACGAATTCTACATTGGTGAGTTCTGCAATCCAATTAAACTACAAATAATTGCAAATTACACACGAAACTTTCATCTCTACTATATCGAATAAATAGGTATAAGTATCAATGTACGCACCATCACTGAGGACCAGAACAAGATCGCTGTCAATTACAGTTGGGATACGATGAGCAATAGTGCACACGGTGCAATCCCTAAACTCTGTTCGGATAATCTTCTGAATAAGGTTATCTGTGGCTGAATCAACAGAAGCCGTGGCTTCATCAAGAACCAAAATTCTAGCCTGTTTTAGCAGAGCCCGGCCTAGAGAAACAAGTTGCCGCTGCCCAACGCTCCAGTTATCTCCATTTTCTAAAACTATAAATCAACAACAAATACACTAGGTTTAATTAACCGCAGACAACAATAAGGAAAGCTTCCAGATGTAGCAGGAATAAAGCAAAATTTAATGTGCAAATCTTTTGCAAATGTACCTGGTGTATCAAGTTTTTGCTCTTTCTGCCGAACTACTTCCCCAAGCTGGGACTTGTCAAGTGCCTGCACCAAATGAAAATGTCACAATTAAAGGGACACAATGCCAAAAAGGACGTCTACTAAGCAAGTCGAGATATACTCATATGCTACAATGGCCAAAAAAGTCTAAGCGGAAAACAAGCAAGTTTTTGCAGAAGAAACCAAGGGTGAGTTTGAAAAGAATTTGAGAGAAGAAAATACAATTCATGTCAAAAAAATATGATTCCTTGTGGTATAGAATAACTTAAAACTCGCTAAACTCGCTACAGATATCCATAATATTGGGTTATTTCTTAACTTCATAACTTAAGGATTAGTAGTCAATTGTGTTCTTCATCAAATTACTTCCAAAATTGAAAGAACTTTTTACAAAGCATGTATGCGTATACCAAAACCAAGAAAGAAAAACTAAGTAGCTCAGTAAGTGGATATCTTAACCTGCCAAATTTCTTTGTCTGAGTGCTCCTGGAGGGGATCAAGGTTGCACCTAATTGTCCCTTCAAACAAGGTTGGATCTTGGGGAATGATGCTCAGACGGCTACGGAGGTCATGAAGACCAATCATTGAAATGTTAATATTGTCAATAATAATATTCCCAGCTGCTGGTTCTATTAATCTGAACAATGCCTGGATCAAAGTCGATTTACCACTGCCAGTTCGCCCTACTATTCCAATCTTCATTCCACCAGGAAATTTGCAGGTAATCCCATGGAGCACAACAGGAAGATTTTCCTTGTAACGAACCTTTAGATAAAAAGAAAATAGTCAGATCAGATTTTTCTTACCGGTAAATAGCCATCACAATAATGATTAATTAGCCAGTAAATAAGCTAGATCAGGTAGTTTCCTAATGCAGCTCATTCTCGAATTAGAATGAAGACACAAGCAAAAGTTGGAAGTCAACTGCATACAGTTAAATCTATCAGCTCAATTGTTCCACTCTCTGGCCATGACAACGGTGGACGAGAATTCTCAACTATTGGTGGAGCTTCGCTAGGGATTTGGCAGTACTGATGAATCCTTTCAATCGAAATAATTCTGTTTTCAAGCTTGCAAAAGCTAAGTATCCACCGCGATAGCCGCGCATTCAAATTAAGGCCATATGTCACAGCGAGGCCTGCCATGCCTACATGGGAAAAGCAAATTTGGTCGGAAACTGCAAATAAATGTTAGAGATGGTGTAACAATGACCAAGTGATAGTTTTGCATTAACTGTCATTGATTTTTCATATCAACCTTTATAAGTTCTACAACACATAGATTTCAACTTCATCTAAGTAGATGTTATTACACTTACTTGGATCTATACTCCCATGAGGAAAGCTCACAAGTAAAACCATGCAGAAAGCAAATACAAAAGTAGAAAGTAACTCCATGCGTAGGCAGAGCCACTCAATGGCTGCAATACTGTAGAAAAACGGGCGAGCAAAACAATCAAGAAGATAAAGGTTTCTCTTCATGAATCGCTTTTCTTGCCCAAATCCCCTAATTGTGGCTGCTCCAGCAATCGACTCGCCAAAAAGATGGATGATCGGCGATTTCTGGATGCTAACAATGCGAACCAATTCCCTTGATGAAGCCATGTAGTATTTCTGCACGCAGATATTACAAATTAATCAGGTACTACATTCGCTGGATACAGTCAAATTGAATGACAATTAAAACTGCATCCTACTTGGTGAGAAAGAAACAATTAAACAGCATGCATAGAACTACCACATATCAGAATTTTAATTTGTTCACTTTTTAATTCTACACATTTGAACAGCCCCTTACTTAATTAACTTGTGCAGAAAAAAACATAACACGAACAAACCAGAAATAGGATAAAATAATTGGTAAGTAATCAAAAAGAATACACACAGAGGTTGAGTTCTGAAAATATACAGGAGAAAATAAGAAATACTCCAGAAATAGGCTAATGATTGCAAGGAAACAATAGTGGTACACTCATATTTATACCACAATAACTCGGAAATTCATTTGCTCAGATGGAGATTCTTTCAGAACTCCGGGCATGCATTGCATATTGGAAGTACCAAATGGAAATATAGTAAGAATACAAAGTCAAGAAAGAAGGTTGTGAATCACCTGCATCCACAAGCAAGCAATGGCCATTGGGACAACAAGGAGCACGATTTGCCAGGTAACTTTTGTCATTACGCCCACTATACCAAGAAGCTGGATTGTTGTTGAAGCAAACCCACCGAGTCTGAAAGGAATATCAAGATCGACAACACTTTGATCAATAGACACCTGCAAAATTCAAAAAAGGGCAAAATGAAAAACCATTACCTTTAATTGAGCTAATTAAGAAGGTATGAACCAACATTTGTAATGCTCATATCCTTGACAGAACATATACTTACACGATTCAAGATCCTCCCAGCTGGAGTGGAGTCAAAGAAGGACATTGGTGCTCGAAATACACTTACAAGCATTTTTAGAAACAATTTTTGTGCAGCTGCTAAACCAAAAGTAGCTACAAGTAGAGCGCGGACAAGTATAAACAAAGAGCTCCCAAAAGCAAGAGACATGTAAACAACAAGAAGCCCCATACTACTTGCCCTAGGTTTGTCCCCCGGAGTTTGTGGATTTGCCCAAGCCATCCACCAATTACTAGCTATTTGAAGCACCTGAAACAATGTCTGTGCAAGAATAATGAGTGGAATCAATAAGCCTCTATATGCTGCAGCCATATATGACAAGTACACGCTCATGCTAACTCTTCCTCTCTCCCTCTCCTCTTCCTGAACAAGCTGTTTTTTCTTTGAACGTTTTGCTTTCTTTTTCTCTTTAATTGCCTTTGACTCTGAAGTTGATACACCTTCTTGTACTTCATTCACTGAACTGTCAATTTTTTTCCCAGCTGAATCACGTTTCGTAATTAAAATAGTGGAGCCATTGCAAAGGTTGCTTTCATCTGACTTTCCAGAAGAGTGATTGGGAATATCCATGGATTCTATAGCTTCATGGTGAGCTGAAACCAATGTTTTAAAATCAGTTCCTGCCTGCAAAAGGTCATCATATTTCCCAGCCTGAATGATATGGCCTTCCTTAAGAACCTGCAAAACAGAAGGGGAATCATCTCACGACGAAGACTATAATCTTTCTTCATCATGCTCTTTCAGCTGGAAGAACAAAAAGTCACTGAGTTCTGTCTTTATGTGCTTTATGCTTAGAGGATAAAGCTCGAAGAAAAACTAAACAAGGAACGCTTCCACTCATAGTTGGTTTGGATGGAGGGGTTTGGTGAGACTGAGAAAAGAAAAGAAAAGGAATGAGGGTCCTATCACTTGTTCGGATGAGTAAAAATGTTAGAAATGAAGAGAAATTGTGAGCACATAGGTCTATTTTGTTTCTCACCAAAGATGGTGAGATTTGTGATAAACAATATTTCTTTGGTGTCTCACCAAATCCCTCCATCCAAACGGACTGTTTCCTCCCTCCTTTCCGCAATGATAAGGAAATTCTCAACTTACTAATATAAGCCAGGTTCAAACCTACATTATTGAAGGGCTTCTGGCCCTTGTTCTACCGCTCATCCCAAACTTAAAGAGGCGGAAGAATAAACTAGGAAAATTGCACGAGGCAAATGGATGGAGACTGATACCAGTATCAAATCAGCAGCTGGCAAAAATTCAACTTGATGGGTCACGAAAATCACGGTCTTAGCAGCTAGCGCTACCTGTATGTATTCCTGCAGTTCCATATCATATGTTCAGCCAAACTCTGACCAATTATACTGTACCACAGAATACCCAATAAGGAGTACTAACCTTGAACAATTCAGATCCTGTGTGTGCGTCAACAGCACTGAAGGGATCATCGAGTAGATAAACGTCTGCATCTTGATAAAGGGCTCTAGCAAGCTGCACACGTTGCTTCTGGCCACCACTCAGATTTATACCTCTATCGCCAATGATGGTCTGATCTCCATGGGAGAAAAGCTCCAGATCTTTTTTTAGTGAACAGGCATGGATGACATTCTTGTACTTGGCCTTATCCATTTGACCACCAAAAAGTATGTTTTCTTCTATATTTCCCGATTGTATCCAAGCTGATTGAGGGACATAAGCAGCAGAACCACATACTCTAACCTAAGCAGATGCACAAAAAGAAAACTTATATTGTGAACTGTAGTCCCAGCAAGGAACAAAATTTCCTTTCCTTTCCTCTAAGTGGCAAAAAGTTTCTATGTCCTAGCCAACCGAAACAAAACACAAGTGGAACAAGAAGTTTCAATCTTTCCACCGAAACAGAGTGTAATGCTATGTAATGTACCGGAGCAATGAGATGTTTCAGATTCAACAACTATTACAGGAATCCAACAATTATCAATCTCATACATTTCCATTTAGCTTTGACATTCCTTTAATGTTTCCAAAAAAGTTTCTTTTTCCTAGCTGACTGAAGAATATAGCAAAAGGAAATTTTGATCCTTGAGTCCCAGAGAAAAACAAGGTGACAAAGACAACAGAGAAGTTCAAAGCTAAAAAGCAAAACTTACTTCGCCAGAGATTTTTGGAATCTCACCAAGAATGCAAGAAAGAAAGCTTGATTTCCCAGAACCAACCACGCCGCACACAGCCACACGCATCCCCCTCTCCACCTTCATTTGGATGCCTGATAAGGTTGGATTCTCAGAAGAAGGGTCCCAACCGAATTCCCCATCCTCAATTTCTATTGCCACATTGGTGATGCCTCTTGGTACAACAATGGTTGCATCCTCCTGCAACTCTTCCTCCTGCAGGAATACCGATATCCTGTCAAGAGACACTTTTGTCTGAGCCATCATCGAAACCAAATCAGGAAAATTTCTAAGGGGTTCTTGTAGGATCCTGAAAGTAGCAAGAGCTGAAAGAACAGCACCTGCTGTAAGCTCACCTCCCAATAATATGGAAGTACCAAAAGTGACAGCTGAAACGAAAATAGGGGAGCTCCAAAAAAAGAATGTTATAAAAGCCTGAGAGTAAAGAGCTTTCCGAAGCCATTTAAACTCGACATTCCTCATTTCTTCTAGCTTCACTCGGTACCTATCCTCCCAAGCTTGAAGCTTGAGAATCCTCATGTTCCTAAGACACTCGGAAGTCTTCCTCATCCTGTCGTCTTTGGCAGCCATTAAATTGTCTTGATAAGTTTCCTGAACTCTTGCCAATGGAACTGTCACAAGAATGGAGATAATGGTGGCGATCAAAGTCGCAATGCTGGCAATCCCAACATTCTTATACAGAATAGCAAGAGCAAGAATTATTTGCAAAGGAAGCATCCAAATGTCATGGAGATACCAAGAGTAGTCCCCTACTCTCTGAACATCAACTGCCATGTAATTCACAATCTCGCCACTAGTGTGACTTTGCTTGGCCACACTTGAGAGTTTGAGTCCCTTACGATACACCATAGCCGTCAGAGCAGATCTTACATGCATACCCAAAATGTCAACTCCAAGATACCACTGCCTAGTTGTTAAGGTCTCCACCAACTTTGATGTGAAGAATATTCCGGCGAGAATATAACCTTCATGGGGAAAAGTTTCGTTTCCCCCTAAGTAATCCACAAAGTAGCTAATCATGTATGGACCCACATAAGAAACAACAGTAGTCAAGCCGGCGAATATGGCATTACGAGCTGCCTCCTTCCAGAAAGACTTGAGGATAGCCCAACCTAAAGAAGGCTGTTTCTGAGGATATTCAGCTTTCAACTTCTCCCAATTCACATTCAAAATCTTATAGTTCGCCTTGGACCGATCTTTCGGTGCAAGGAGTGGAATGTCTTTAAGCTCAAGTGGTCTCCTCGCTCCAAGTGAAAGAATTGGGTTCAACCAAGAAAGTGTGACCAAACTAAATAACCCTGCTTCATTATAAGTGGTTACATTAAGACACCCTATTTCTTCTTCTTCTGGAAGCAATGGCTCTTGAAGATCAGAGTTTCTAAATATTTGTATACCGTTGACACCTCTAATTGCTACGAAACATAGGAAAGCAAGGGCAGGGGTGGCGGCCAAGTTCGCCAAAACATGAGAATTCAAGTTCTTTGAACCTCCCGTTATCATTTGCTTCCCATCAACATACAAAGAACACAAACAAGTAATAAAGGACACAACCCACCAAACCCTCAACAAAAGTGGGTATTTCTCAGAGGCCCTGAAATTACAGCCAAGGGCAGAAAAACTCAGGACGGACCAAGCTAAACCCTGAGATGCAGGCAAAACTATAAGGACCCAATTCGTCAATGTACTACCCTTCCCATCTCTTATTAAACCAACGCCATCAAACACTAAAACCATTACTTGCAAAAACAGCACATAGAAGCAACAAAAGACTGAAGCTTTGTATCCAGCACCAATTTCTCTAATCTGAATTTCACAGTCAGTAGTGTTTCGAGCTGAGATTGAAGCTGTGTTTGAATTGAAAGACTCCTTAAAAGTTTGAATTCGACCAACACGGGTGTGTATCAGTCGAGCTGCTACAGTGAGGAGGAAAACTAGGAGCAATGTCAAGTTTATGCAAATTGAGGCTAGTTCCAACGTGGGTAAGCCCAGAAAGGGATTTTCACTGAAGAGGCTCGTACCCATGATAGGTATCAGTCTTGAAATGGGTTAGTTTGCGAAGTTTGTGATTGTTTAGGTGAGGGTGACGGAATCGTTATCAAGGGCATTTCACCGTTCCAAATGGTTTTGTTGTGATCAGTTGTGCGTGAATGATGAAACGAGTGGTGCCAAGTCGGATGGAGGAAAAGACAAATAGGTGTGCAGTGTACTCGTCGGGTAGAGAATCTGCAGACACATTGCACATGCAAACAAACTGAATTCTCTCTCTCTCTCTCTCTCTCTCTCTCTCTATGTTATCTAAAGAGAGAGAAGTGGACAAGAGGGGGGTGAAATGGAAATCTGTAAAGGAAAACCCAATACGGGAAAATCCAAAAAGACTGACCTGGGTATCCGACCTGGGTATGGGTTTTTCCGGTGGAAAATGGGTATGCGAGCCGATGGAGATTGCCGAGGCAAATTGTGCCAGAGAGAGAGAGAGAGGAAAGAGTAGCAGCACTTATAAAGCTGCTATGAGAGAGAGAATATGTACAAAACCCACTGTACTACCAGTTCAGGTCGGTATGTATGCACATGCAGCTTGTGGTGGTGATAAGTGCGCTGGACGAGAGAGAGAGAGAGAGAGAGAGAGAACACAAACGCTAAATGGATTGGGTTCGGGTTAAACACTTGAGA
Source organism: Rhododendron kiyosumense (assembly GCA_019656275.1). NCBI lineage: Eukaryota > Viridiplantae > Streptophyta > Magnoliopsida > Ericales > Ericaceae > Rhododendron > Rhododendron kiyosumense. The sequence continues at coordinate 16,350 of BPLS01006798.1, forward strand.
CACGAAATTGATATGATCAACACGGTTGCTAATCGTATCATCCATTAACACGATATATATATATATATGGCATATCTATAATTCTATATAGAGTTAGGTAACGGACACGATAACACGACATGAACCGGACACGAAGTTAACGGATTAGGATTGAGCATTTTTTACACGAAACACGAAAATGACACGACTCGAGAATACGAATTCTAAATGGGTCGGGTTCAGATTGGGTGGTTTGTGACACGAATTCGACTGACACAACACGAACCCGACCTATTACCCAGGTCTAGATGTAAACAAAGAGTTTACACCGCTGCCATGTGTGGATTCCATCGACATTTTATTGCAATAATTCGAACCGTTCATTTTACAGGACCCACAAAGAAGTGTATATAAGCGAAAAATCGCTTGACTCAATATCGATAGGTCTATCAAAAATTTAATTTTGGTTTATAAAATCAACAGGCTGAATTCTGTCAATAATTTTTAAGTTAAAATGATTAACACTGTTGATTTTATAAATCAAAATTTAATTTTTAATATATTTATCGATGTTGGGTCAAATTAATTTTTTGCATATATACACTAATATGCAGACTCTACAAAATAAACAATTCAAATTGTTACAATAAAGTATCAATAGGGCCCACACATACGACGGTGTAAACTCCTTGTTTACACGTCAACCGAAAATAAGTTTATACCGAGAGGGAGAGGAGAGGAGAGGAGAAACTCCATAAACAACGGTAGCCCCCAAGGTTATTATGCTTTACTCCCGTTATTGATGGGGCCGTATCCCAACCAGTGTGGGTTGGGACCAGTTTGAATTGATTGTGAGCTCATTTTAGGTCCACAATAATGATTGAAATAGTTTATATTTAGAGCTTGTTAAAAACATTGATCACGCTAATTTTTATGTTGATTGGATATAATTTGACATGATTTCAAAACGTATTAAGTTTGTAAAAATAAAGCTGTGCAACACTGGATTGTAACTCATTTAACACAATTATTTGAAAATTAATGCATTTCGAAATCATATCAAACGATATCCGATCAACGTGATTTTGACGTGGTCAATATTCTCGATGAATTCTAAAAAGATGAATGGTTCCGATCATTATTGTGGATCCAAAAAGGATCCACAATCAGTCCAAACTGGTCTCAACCAAAACTGGTTGGGATATGACCCCTTAATTGATGGGTTTACTTCTCACATATATGTATCAGTATTTTGCGATGGTGCTGTGCACGGCCTGGTCTTGACTCTTCTGTGTGGTATTCATTCTCGTTCGGCTCTTGGAATCACATCCAGCAGTGGTTGGAACAGCTCGCAAAATCCAACCACTTCACCTACTTCATTGCCCCCAACCCTTTCCCGTACCTCTATTGAAACAGAATGGTTTCATGTTTTTTCATCTATTGGTAGTCAGCTTTCTTTTTATTAAAAAAAATAGAATGGTAGGGGCTGAGGCTCTAAATGCACATCGGAACCGTCCGTTTAGGTAATCAATGGTTTGAATTGCACCGTGTTGTGCGTAATCTCAATCGTCCAACCATCCAACCGTTTTGGCAATCCTAACTATTGGTTGCCGAGACGAACAATTTGGATGTTTACACAGCTACACTTTTGACAATAAAAAATAAACAAGTTAGGGAATTGATATTCGTGCTCCAAGATTTACTCCAGGCGCTACACCTTTTTGCTGGCAACATCACAGTGTAAAAACAAAATATACACTGATGTTGTCAGCACCATCACAGTATAAAAACAAAAAGGTGGAGCGCCTGCAGTAAATCTTGGAGCGCGAAAATCAGTTCCCAACTAGTTATTAATGACTGAAAAAATTGATTATCTCTCGTGTGTGCCTTTCATTGTCAGGAGTATGCTTTAACCGTTGTTTGTACTCTCGATGGTCCGGGCTAACTTAAGCGTATTTTAACCATAATATTTTTCTGTGGATAAAAAAAAAAAACCATAATATTTTTCTTACTGATCTGGTCAAAGACAGACTATTAACGGAGGGATTAAAAAATTCACAAAAAAAAAATTACTTTCTTGCGACTTCAAGAATAGAATTCGAACTCTGATTACTTATTAGTATTTTGCTTCCAGCATATAAAGATCAAGCTGATTATTTTGCTTCCAGCAAAAACACTCTTTCTATATACAGGAGATTAGACTTTTTTTGATAATAAAAAATCAAGAAATTATTAATGAAAACATTGATTAACATCTCATATGTGGTGACCATGTGCGATATTAATTTTCTTCCATTCTTATATTAATCGGTAAATTGGGCTAGGGTCCGTTTTGAAAGTGTTTTTGGGTGTTT
>BPLS01006801.1:0-12144 GCA_019656275.1 Rhododendron kiyosumense
CACCTAGTACCTTGTGCCGTTATAATTGGTCATACTTATATATATATATATATATATATATATATATATATATATATATCCTGTTTACTAATTTTCATATCAATGCACATTCTTAGACCTTCTTTTTGAATGGTACTAATAATGTCACCGTATGTTAACTTTTCATACTCAATAACTCCTGTTGGTTGACTAAGAACATCTCTAATTTTATGAGCAAATAAATTAGGGAGTCCATTAATAAATTTTTCTTTCCAAAATGATTTTGTACAATCATCTCGGAGCATGATTCGGGATGTAAAAACATCTTTGTACCATCTAAAATCACTTAATGTTGGACAACGCAGGTTAGTCAGTTGATCATGTATTCTAGAAGTAATGTTACTAGGTTGACCAATGAAATGTTTAATTATGGTGTAAATTAAGGTATTAACTCCGTCGGGTATTCCCATTCCAATTTCATTATCGAAAATTGGGAGACCATTTTCATCAAGTTGAACAACATGTTTTACTTCTTCTCTTGACTCACTGGTGAGATATTTATCCCACCATGATTTTAGCATTCCAGTAAAACCAGAGGTTAACAAATCAACAATTTGTGGTTGACTAAGTTCAGTATTACTTAGGTAACTATTGGCAGCCATTGACATGTGATTTAATTTTTCTAGTATTTGGTGCTCACTTAAACCATCTATATTCCATTCATATAATTTATTAGAAGAAACAGAAAATTGGTTAATTAAATTATTTTCTTCATACTGTAAATCCGGAGGGGTTGGCCTAGAGTACCAATTTTTGGTAAGGCTAGTAGGGTTTGCTGGGGGGTTGTAAAGGCGATTTATTTCTTGACCAGAGAATTGTTTTTGCAAGTTTGTGATTTCTTCATCAGAAGAGGTTTGACTAGAGGTATGGGAGTCGTCGTTTTGTGTAATTGTAGCAAGTTGAGGTGACTGTGGTTCTAACTTAATTGCAATTTTTGTGAGCAAATTTTCAATTTTTTGAATATTTTGATTTTGGTTTAGACTAATTTGTTCTCTCTTCTCAGGAAGGTGGATGAGAGGTTTTCAATATTTTTACTGGATGAGGGGATGTTACAAGAAGATCCTTCATCTATTTTAGTTTCTATTTTATCCAATTGTTTACTAATTGTTGTGAGACATTGATTAGTGTAATTAATTTGTTCAGCTATTTGCTTACATTCAGTTCTATCAGTTGGTAATTTGAATGGAGATGCTGATATAGCAGATCCTTTGTAATTAATAATGATTGAATCTAAAGGAGGGTGACTAGCCGTTGTAACAGTATTGTCAGATTTTGTCCATTTTACTTTTGTAAGAGTGTTGACTTTTTTGTAATATTTTTCCAAGTAATCGAAAAAATAAACTTCAATTCTGGATTCTTCCATGAATGTTTCCCAACGAGCTAAAATTTTCTCTTGTTTACTAGATGAATATTTAGCAAAATAATTTTTTCTTTTTTGTTTATTTTCTTTTGACTTAAATTCAAAATATAATTTATCAAAATTTATTTCAAAAGGTTTATTTAAAACTAGTAAAGTTGGATCAGTTGGTTCTTCAAAATCTGTTTGAGTTGGAGACCCTTGAGAGGTGTCTTCATCCTCAAATTTTGACTGTGTAGAATAACAAGATTTACTAATTTGTGAACTTGATTCAACACCTTTTAATTTAATACTGGGATCCATTAAATTTTTATCCTTTCTAGGCAAAGTAGTTGAACTATTTGACCGATCAATAGCTACTGAGCTATTGGATCGACTTAATTCTCTGATTCTCAGAGGAGGGTTTATTCTTTGTTGATCAAAACTTATCCTAACTGTACCATCTAGGTATTGTTGAATATAATCTAGATCAATTATGTCATTTTGGAGTTTCTGTGGGAAACTCTCATTTTCACTAAGCCAACTGGCTGGTAACTGGATATCACTCCAAGAAATGGTTTTTGGTACTTGTACATTAGCATTTGTGCTACTTCGTATAAGTACAGTTTTATCTTTGGGACTTTTGACTAATGCATGAATATTTAAATTAGTTTTCATACATTTATAATAAATACGGTAAATTAATGCAATTGACTGACTACCTTCAAGCATTTGGGTAATTGCTCCGGCAGTTTGAATATTTAAAGTTAACGCTTTCAAAATATTTTTATCTTTTAAACTGAGGGGTAAATCGGGGTAACAGTTAAAATAAACTGGACCGTTATGTAGACTTGACTCCATTAAACCAAGTAGACTATCACTATAGACAGTGAATCTACTGTTTCGTAAAGATAATAGGACTGAGGAATTTAATCCTCTTCTTGTTAATGGTTTAATTGCAACTTGTATTAATCCTACATGAATGTAATTATATCCTCGTTCAAGGTGACGTTTGACTGATTGTTGACTAAGGAGAGAACATCTCTCTTCTTGTTTAGTAATAGCATAAACATGTTCAGCAGTTTTAGCAACTTGGTCGGTACGAAAAGTATCATCTAAAAAACTTGACTTGTAAATTTCTTTTACTGGGATTTTAGGTATATTCCAATTTCCTAATCCTGTATCTAAATCTTGATACTCATGTTCTTCTTGGTTGACTATGTCCGCTAACTCAGATAGAGAAGCCATTGAAGAACTGGCTGAAGAACTACACTTAAATAATCTATTCATTGTGTTTAATCCTACAGATTCTTCTTTTAGTATTTTAACCCTAAAGATTTCTTAATTAATATTTTAATCCTAAATTATCATGATAAACACATACCCTGCATAAACACATACCCTAAGTTTTTTCCCAACCCCTTCACTGCCCTACCCTGGGACTTACCAACAGGGACTTTTACGGATTTCTTAAGGTGGCCAGAGGACAAGGTGGTCGACCGATGACAGCCGGACTAAAACACTAACTAAAATTTCAGCAGGACTAAAAGACTAAATGAAAATTAAGTAGGAAAAAAATACAACTTACAGATTACTTGAGTTTAATTCTTCAACTATATCCTACCTGGCTCTGATACCATGAGGGGCCAAAAAGACAAGAATAAAGCCAAATATGAATTGGGTAACTTCTGTGAACAATATGGTCTACCCCCTGTAGCACCATCACGAAGGAAAACCAAATATCATACTAAACCAACTACCAGTAATAAAAGTCACAAATACTATAGGCGTAATAAATCCTCCACACCATCCAAAGATAAATATTATGAAAAATCCAAAACACAAAAATTTAAAAACAAAAAACCAAATGACAAGTCAAATGATAAGAATAACGTTACATGCTACAATTGTGGCAAAAAAGGTCATTATAAAACTGAATGTAAAGTCAAAGCAAAAATTAATCAACTAAACATATCCGACACTGATAAACAGCAGATTTTAGAAATTTTTAGGACACAAAATCTGAGTAACACTAGTGATGAAAATGACAGTATTAAATCTTCCGAATATCATTCTCTAAGTAATAGTCCCAGTGACGACCAAATTGAAATAGGATGTACTGCTAACTGCTGTAAAACAATAAATGTACTTACCAAAGAATTACCTAAAGACGAATTACTTATTGACTTAATAAGTAAACTAGATGATTCTGAGTTAAAACAACAATATATTAAAAAACTCAAACAACTCCTAATCCAACAAAGTAAAAAACCTCAATACAATAAGCCAATTATTAATCTCAACACAACTATTGAACGATTCAGTAAAAATCACAAAGAAATAACACTGCAAGGTCTCCAAGAAGAAATAAATTTGATTAAAAAAGAAATTGAAACAATTAAAAATCAACTTCCAAGAAAAAGATTCGTTCGGTTTAAGGATGACCAATTATCTTCTGAATCTTCTTCCAATGAAGAAGAGCCCATTAATCAAGCTCCACATCCTAGTCAAAAACAATCTTTTGATCCCAATCACCCAATTGATGATCCAGTAAATTACAGATTAAATTTACTAAATAAAATAAAATTACAAAAATGGCATGCACGTGTCAAATTAATCATAGGAGATTACAGAATTGAGATTACTGCTCTTATAAACACAGGAGCAGATTTAAACTGCATTCAAGAAGGAATAATACCAAAAAGATATTATCAAGAAACAAATGAACGGTTGAGTTCTGCAAATGGTAGTAAAATGCAGATCAAGTATAAATTACCTGAAGTAAATATTTGCCAAAATGAAATTTGTTTCAAAACGTCATTTGTTTTAGTTAAAAATTTAACTGATAAAGTAATTTTAGGAATACCCTTTATTTACTTACTTTATCCATTCACAGTCACTAGTAACAACATTATTACCACTTCTCTTGATCAACAAGTCAATTTTGAATTTTCATCAATACCAAATGAAGATGAATTATGTCAACTTCAAAATTGCTCTATTTACCCTACTAATGATTCATTTGATTGTTTTACAGATGGCTCAAAGTCAACAGAAAACAATTCCTTTTGGGAAAATCCTACTACCAGTATTTCCTGAAGGAGCCAGCACTAAATTTAGGAAGCTTAAAAACGTAGGCAGCATGAATGAGACCCAACAATGTCTTCTGGATAATCTCTGGAATGCGCGTGGGGATCAACGTAAATTCTTAGACAGCTTAAATTCTTTAAGTATTTATTTTAGTCAGCAGAATCAACAGACTAGTGGAGTTGTTTTCCCTAGTTTTTCAGGTGGTGTTTTGATAAACCCACCTCCAGTCAGTAATAATTATACTAACCCTTCACATTGTCAAAGATGTGAAGCCATAAATTGCCAATTCCTGGATTTAAATTACAGGTACCACCAGTCAATGATTGAACTTGCTCAACTCCGAGACAAGAAGACCTCCTTTACCCCACTGGTAAAGGTAGAGAACAAACAATCATCCCTACTGGATGATGGTGAAAGCGTGTGTGTGTTGGAACCATTCCAAAAAATGGCATCCAAAGCCCTGGCTTTACCACAGTCATTATCCCTCATACCCACATCTCTACCTACTGAAATAGTAAACCACATTCAGCATTTAGCCAGAAAAGATGCCCATCATTTTCAAGAATTTCTATTTGAGACTCTTACTAAACTAGCCAGTCAACCAACCCCAGGATTATCAATCACTTGGGAAACCCACTATACTGAAAATCCAGTCACCTGCCCAAAAACTAACCCATTATGCCAAGAAATACCATTAGAACGATACAGTTGCCCTTGTAATTTGGTATTCAGCGTCCCTAAAGCCTGTATCAATATGCAGTACTTTCAGGACATTGTTTTGCCATACAAAGACCAAGTCATCCAAGTCAGCCCAATGACCCTGCTAGATTATGGATTTCTTAGACAAATAATTTTTACTAGTCCAAATCAAACTGACCGAGTCACCCGCAAGCTAGCTACTTGTGTCAAAAATCTCTTTGCTAAGTATGGCGCATTAATATGCCAAGTCTTAATTACAAGTAAAATGCCAGAATGGACAAACACAGGGAATGTGATACTGGCCCAGCATGTCATGTATCTCTCTGCAAATTGGCCATTCAGCAGACTGCATGCACCAATTCAACTCATTGAAGATGAATGCCCCTGGCCGTGTTCCGAACCACCCAGAGCACAAATCAGGCATCACAGAGCCAAGTCAATTGCTCAACTCCTTGAAATTGATAATCAATTCATTGATGGATTACAAATCAATTCATCTATCAATGGCCTGCATCATTTAGTGTGTGAAGACCCTATTCAAAAAATCAGGGCCACAGAACCTATTCAAGAAGTCCCATTCATTTTCTACACCAAGTTTCAGAACCTAGTCAAGGAATATCAGAGTCAGCAAAGTCACCTACTTGAAGACAGTCAATCTACCTCACAAGTCAACAGTGATGACAATGGACGAGATTATTGGGAGAATCTCACATGTGAAGAACTACAGAATATGGACAATATGATGGATTGATAGTCATTTCTACTTTTGGTCCCACCTGCACCGAAAGTAGAGACAGTCACAGTCAAGAGAGTAATCATTTCTACTTTGGGCCCCACCAGCACCGAAAGTAGAAACAGTAACCTACTTTATTTACTGTATGCACGTGAATTTACTGTTTAATATTTGTAATTTCTCTGATCCTTATTCTATAAAAGGATCCGAGAAGCCAGTGAGGGGGGGAGAACAGAATAGAACACAACTCCCCAGTTAGAGAGAAGTAGGAGAGTAAAAAGAGAGGAGAGAAAACGAGAGAGGTTTTAGAGAGAGAAATTCTCCTACCACTTCCCCTGTTCCTCTTCCTCTGTAGTAAACCCAGTCACTGCTGAGTATCAATATACTCCAGCAATCATTGTAACCCAGTAAACTGCCATGTACTGTTTCTAATTCAGCAATTGAATTCAGATTGTTGTAGTAAGTAATTTATTTCAGTAATTTTGTTGTTCGAATTACTAGTAAAGCTATTCTATAAAATTATAGAGCTATTATATACTTGATTTGTTCATTGTTCAGATTCAAATTTACTATTCATTGTTCATTTACAGATTCAAATTTACTATTCATTACTATTCATCACTATTCACGTGTCACTATTCACGTCACTATTCATCCACGAAATTACTATTCATAGTACTGTTCATTACTATTCACGACACTATTCACTCACGAAGTCACTATTCATCCGTCACTATTCACATCACTATTCACCATAGGTACGATAGGTTTTGTTGAATTTCTCTGGTAGCACATTAGGCTACTGTGCTAAATTGATTCTTCCCTGGTAAAAGTCTTGTATCCTTTTCCATTTCCAATCTCCTCTGTCTTTATCACTCTGACCCACATGTTCTTCCACTTGTCCGTGCTTCCGCCCCTCATGGTGTATATATATATATATATATATATATATATCCATTGGTCAATACATGCAAGGGGAAATATTATCCATTGGATAATAGATTAGTCTACTAATAAGTACTAGGGTCATTTCCTAGATTTTCCATATAAGTTTATTTTATAGAAAAATATGTATATGTACGTTATAAATCTATTGCCCTAGATTTTATGAAGATTTGTTATATAAAAATATGTGAACTAAAGTACTCTAATATGATAATATAATAGGAACATGTGCTTATTAGATTAGTTTATTAGGAAATTTTGATCTTATATTTTTTTTATTGGATACTCGAAATTCTTAAAAGATTATATAGTACTTTGTAAAGTATTTTACTAGATTTTCTAAGTACACAAATATATTTATATATGGATACATGTACCTTTTGGCTTATTATTATTTCTAGGAAAATCTTTATCCATTGGATAATAATTGCTATGGAAAATTTTATTCATTGGGTAATCACAAAGACTTTTGCTATAAATAGCACCCCATTCTTGCCATTTAACACACACCTTCTAATCTTTTAACTTCTCTCTCTAGAAAGCTTGTGCTTTGTTCTTGTTCTTTCTTGTTCTTAGTGTTCTTGAGTTCTCCTTGTTTTCTTCAAGAAACTCAACCAAGACTGCCACTCAACCACCTTCTCGATCCAAAAAGCTTAAGTAGTTTAGTCAAGACTTAGTTTCGAGAGAAATCTTTCTCTTTCGAAGCTACTGTAAACATTCCGTACGAAGTTACTCCGTGTAACGCCCCGACTTTTCGGGTGCAAAATAAAATAATTTTATTAAGAAAATTTGCTAAATAAATATGATTTTCCAAAAGAAATGTTTAGCTATTACAATCTCAAGAAAATTTATTGATTCAAAATACATTAACTTCAGAGCTAACTCTAGGCTTGACACAAATCCCAAGCATACTGGATCTCCATTCCTGATGTTCTCTCTGCGTTGAACTGCACCGTCATTGAATCCTGCGCCATCTGGCAAATTGATCGCCGAAGCAAACGATTTGCCAGGATACAGACGTATCCGTGAGTGATAAATCACCCAGTAGAATAATCCAACCCAACTACCCCTCTTACTTTACAATTAGCAAGCAGCAGGATAAAATGATACGAAGAAGTACAATAGAGATTCTTCAGATAAGCCAATTCATTACTGTCCATTAACCTATCGTGTAGTCTAAGATCTCCTCCGCGGAATCTTTCCTCCCCAACTGCTAGCCAAGCTCGGTCCCATGAGGTCACTTCCCTTTGCTGTCGCAGATACACCTAAGTTATAAACCGAGTGTGCACCCCAATAACTATAACAAGGGGTAAGCTTATCGTGCCTGAATCATGACTAGGGTTCGCTTATCTTATATACCGCTTCCACAATCATCACTGGACTCTCGCCAGTTTCAATTCATCACTGGACCCTCGCCAGTCTATCAATTCATCACTGGACTCTCGCCAGTTTCAATCTCATCACATCTCAAATTCTCGCCTACAGGCATTCTAAAAATAAAACTTTCCAATTCATCCATTATCTAGCATCGTCTAAATGAATTCTATTTGCATATCACCCCATATCTCTAGGGTCCAATCTAGCAATCAAATCAAGAGTTGGAGCAATAATAAATTAAATCAAACAATAATTAAGACAATTAATGAACAATGCAATCACACAACCTTTTATGGATGGGCCGTTGCCCTTATTCTTGTATAGCCACCATGTCAAATAATGAAGTAGGATTCTTATAAATAATTTTAATAAATATTTTCTAGGCTATTAACGATTATTACAAAGTAATTAGATTTATTAAACACTAATTAAATACATTAATTAGATAAAAATATTAGATTAATGAACATGACCCTAATAAGAGTTCTAAAGGTCCTATACAATCAGTTGAGTGTCAAAAGTTGGGTTTGGAGGGTCGAAGAATTAATTTATATGAAAACGTTAATTAAGGTGACCGAAAGTGAAGTAAATAGACAATAAATAATTTATTATAAAAACAAATGTCGAGACTGACATACTTTCATCTTTGGAACCTAACGAGTCTAAATAAAATTACTCAGGTATTAATAATAATGTTTATAATGTCGTAAAGTAATTTTGATTGGAATTACTTTAAAAATAATAATAAATAGTGAATTAAATAAAACAAATATTTAATTTAGTAAGTTACTGTATTTGAGATTCAACGAGTCTAAAAAAAAATAGTTTGAGTGTTAAAACGTTGGTTGAAAGATCGTAACTAATTTTCGTTTGTAAACTTTGAATGATAACTAATAAATAATTTAATAAATAGATAATTAAATAAAAAAAATTATGACCTTAACATATGATCCTTAAGGTGTGAAAAGTCTAGGAAAAATAGTTCGGGGGTCGAAAATCAAGTTTAGAAGGTCGCAAAACAATTTTGAACCAAAACAGTCCAAACCGCAAGGTTGGACTGGTTTGACCTTGCAGTGGGAACCTCCACCGCGAACTCGGCGACTGGTTCTTGCGGTCCGAAGGTTGCGGCCGCAAGGTGCAATGCAGTTTCGATTTTTTTGTATTTTCGCGATGGTTTCGATGCATGGGTCCATCTAGGCTATTGGGTTATGCATAAAAACACTTAATATACTTAGAGGAAGGGTTGGAAGAGATTATACTACCTCGATTGGATCGAATTGATCCACAAACCGAAACTTGAATTTTTTGGACGGAGACTTCGGTTTCTTCGATCGGAAGACCTTGGGTCCGAATTGTATGATGTTTAAGGATGCTTGGGGTTGGGGAAACAATTTGGAATGGTCAATTTGGGTTTTGGTTGGGCATCGATACAAAACTTGCTTTTCTCTCTCTCACTTTCTCTCTCTAGAACTCCATTGATTGGAGCTCGAATTTGCCCACGGTTTTCTCTCGTTTTTGACTCGGAGGAGCGTGGGTGGAATGGTGGTATGTTCGTGGGTCGGATTTGTAGGGTATTTAAAAGAGAATTTGGAAGAGGGAGGAAAAGATTGAGTTTAACGAAAACTCTATCTCTTGGTGTAACGCCCCCAAAATCAGGGTACGTTAATGAAGCATTTTATTACATAATAAAGAGAGTTTATTACATCAAAAATACTGCAATGGGTACATTTATTCAACAAAGAAGGAAACTAAGGTTTCCTAACTACAGCTCCTCTCGCTTCTTCATCCTAGCCAGCTCCTCAGCTCCGGACGCCTCCAAGTGAACTGTTCATCTTGATCATCTACAAGGTCTGACACATTATACCAGCGTCGCCACCGATATAATATGTCAGGGTCACCAAAAAGGCAACACCATGAGCTACAACGCTCAATAGAAAATTCTTACCCACCAACCTTATAACTAACAATCATATATTCAAATTCGTTAATCATCTATCGTTGGTGTCCAAGGTTTCAGAGTTTCTCCTACGCGACTCGTCATAGACCGTGTCCATTTTCATATACAAATTAACCTTTCAAAAACGTTTGCATTGGCTCCGTACCGCGGATAACCAAGCCATACCTCACCATGGTTCCGCTGCTCCGGGTTCCCATTGGCACACACCCTCACAATGGTTCCGCTGCTCCGGTTTCCCATTGGAACACACACACACACCTCACACAATGGGCAAGTCCGGCCACATTGCGGTTTTCAAAATATTTCAACCTTTTCAAACAAACCCTAGGTGTCATGTTTCTACTTTCTCGATTCTCGTGTCTCGTCACATGCAAAGACTCCGTGGTAGGACATTCCACATACGCAACAACAAATCATTCAACAAGATCATCCAACTCTATTCTATACTACAAGCAATACCAACGATTCATATATGCATTCGCACAATCATTTCAAAGATCAAAATACGAATACTTGAGATGAAAAGTAATTAAAGATAACTTGCTTTGAAACGGAAGATAACGTGATCTCACATATACATAGGGTTAGGGTAAGAGTATCCTACCTTGATCCGAAACTAGTCGGGGCCGAATAAGCTAGGTGGAATTTCTCGCGAATCTGGACCGAACTTCGGACGGCATTAACTCGGTCAATCTTTGGCCGAATAGAGTCGTTCTTGGGTCAAGAACGAAGCTCAAGAAATTCTCTACAACTTTCGTGAAGAAAGTTAATCCTAGAAACGAACCTAGGTTGGAGAAAAATGGGGAACAAAGGAAGTGACAGTGAGCTGTCTGGAAATAGAAATCCAGAATTTTCACTGAATTTCGGATGACAATATCTTTGTCATTTCTTAACCGATTGGGGTGATTATTGGGTCTAATTTCAAGGTTTCGAAGTGCTCTACAACTTTCCAGAAGGAAGTCGATCCTAAAAACTACTCTAGGAAGGAGAAAATGGGGGATTTCCGACGGGACAGTAGGCTGCCCAGAAAATCAGAAATGGTTTTCTAGAGAGAAGGAAGAGCAAATGCTTGAGGTGTGAGTTCAAAGCATGAGAATGGCCTTCTATTTATAGGCACGAGCTTGGCCCTCTCCTCTCTCTCTCTCTCTAAGTCTCACCTTGACACTTGGCATGAATCTTGGAAGATCAAAGGCAATCCTAGGCTTGCATGGCTATTTTGTACCAAGGATTTGATCTTGGATCAATTGAATGGTGGAGATGAGATTGGTACAAGATCCAAGGGTTTAAACCATTGCAAGGTGTATACAAGAGTACAATGGAGTTAGGATTTGGTTTGGAAGAATATGAATCTCATGGATTTGAAGTACAACAAAAATCAAGGCCAAGATATACATCAAATCTCCTTCCTCCTTTCTTCCCTCCTTCCTTCCTCTCTCTCTCTCTCTCTCCGGCCTCTCTCTCCTCTCTCTCTCTCTCTCTCTCTCTCTCTCTCTCTCTCTCTCTCTCTTAAGTACATATATATATATATATATATACACAACCATGTGCAAGAAACAATTAAACAAGAGTACTTTTGTACAAAAGATCAAAAGTAGACTTAAGGGCTAAGATTTGCCCAATAACAAATAAATTGGCACATGGTACTTAAGGCAATATTTAAGTCTCCCATGTACTAGAATAATATATACTTGGATACACATGTACTCATGTGATTTAGGAAGATCAAAATCCCAATAAAAATAATACCAAGGGTACTTTAGAAATCTTAGGGTTTAAAGGCTACTAAATACTTTCCATAATAAACAAATAGGTGCTTTGACACATGGCTTAAAAGAAAAGGTTAGTTTAATAAATCCCATTTATACTTTGAAAGATTAACCTTTTTACCCATTGGGTAATAACCATCCTAACTTTTATTATTCAATGGATAATAGTTGCTAGGGAGATTAAATAATAAAATAATCCAAA
>BPLS01006838.1:0-13012 GCA_019656275.1 Rhododendron kiyosumense
AGAGAGAGAGAGAGAGAGTTCACAAGGATAGACCAAAAGAACCCAAGATGGTGAATATGTACTTCAAAGAAGCATGCTTCAAGAACTCAGATTCAAAGAATTACTTTTATTCCGAGCTGCAATATGACACTAATTACGAGGGAAGCCTTAAGGTCAAAGACTCAAAACGAACAAAATAAAAGGGGGGAAAAGATCTATTGATATTCTACAATTCCTTCTGTAGATCGAATGACCAATGTTGCACTACATAAGATGATGAGAATAGGTCAGCGCATCTTATAGTCAGGCCATTTTTGTACAATACAAGGATTCATACATGTTATACCTTAGAAAATGACTACCAGACACAGCAAATATAACCAAACCAACCCGAGCCTTGTGTCTGAATCAATTGGGGTCACCTACATGAATCATGTTTTTCCGTTGAGCTCTATCTAGGGCTACCTCTTCGCAGCAAATATAGCTATTCGTGTTAGCAACTAACTATAGAGTCTTGGACACAAGGATGACTAACGTAATGAAAAAAAAAGAACATATTAACCGGAGTCTTCAAAGAGCAGATCAATTGTTACTATTTAAGGTGCAGCAATAGAATTAGCATAGTATTTGTCATCAGAACTTGCACCTATTCAGTTGACAATTTGCAAAATGGATGGAAACATGAACGTAATAGGACATCTCACCTTAGAGAGAGTTAACGACGGCGGACATATTGTAGACCTAATCTTCAGCAAACATCTTTCAGAGATATCTCTCACTCTTTTATCGATGCTAACAGATCTCCTGTAGATCGGAGGAGCCCATATATTTGATGTATCCCTCATCTTCTCATATAACTGAGCAGCTAACTTTGTGACAGCCTACAATAAAAACAAATATTAAGATAAATCCTTCAAAAGATAGCATCTTGGATGTCACAAACTAGTATGCAAAATGAAATTGGTGGACAGTGGAAAAGGTAATAAGACATTCTTGCTCTCCAATCAATTAATATAATTAGCACAAAAGCGACTATGCTAAAAAATATCACCTGGGTAGCCTCGAAAGTTGTTGACAGGGAGCCAATAGGATTGTCAAGGGCATGAACAATTGCCCTCAGTAGAGAATGGAAGTTTGCAGCCAAATATAATGAAGGAAATTGCTGGACTGATAAGCACCACACTCCTAAATTACAAACAGACTGAGAGAAACAAGGTAATCATGTTACAAAACCTCCAAATGCTACTCAAACAGAGCTGAGTCTATGACAATTTACCACCAAGTTACCAACCATTCAACTTTGTATTAAAAAATTACCTTAATTTTGGTAGTTATAATGACTTTGGTCAATGAATTCACAATGAGATTAGCGTCATCTCCTGCAATGCTCAATAACCACACGTCCAATTTCAGAATCCCCTCTTTCATTTTGGAATGCTGGTAAAGTAAAATGATAAAGATTCCAATCATAAAGGCAGCTGTACCCATACCACTTATTTCAATCTTTAAGCACAGATACATTGTTCACATACCCACACTTTCGAAACTTTTTTAACATCAAATATCATAAGCATGTTCATTTTTCTTTTCAAATAAGAAATGTGTGTGTTTCTTTTTCTTCCGTTTATGTGCCTGTGAGCACACGGGTTTTTCTAAGAAAAAATAATAGGAGGGGCCACCATTGTAACAAGATTTGCCCTTGAAAGCAATTCACAATTACAACTATGAACTGAAAGGATGAAATTTGCATTGGAATAAGTAAAGTTGAACTTAAAACTAAGGGAATTGAGATCGATAGAGCAATTGGATTGTTATTTCATCGGGAGCCTTTTCCTATCTTTTATTGATGTTGGTAACCTGTAATGGAAGTAACTGGTCATGCTTTAGCATCCAAGGCAGCATTTTGTATAACTGCCCTCACCTGCCAACGGCCAAACTATCACAGGACATAAAAGCACTGTTCTTGCGCTTCTCATTCGAGAATCAAGATATATACCATAACACCACTCACTTCGCTAGTAATTTCATTGATCCCGGCAGTTATTTCTTTGTTTACTCATTGAATCATCAAAACAGTTTTTGTTTTATTCAAAACTAACTGAGGGGATACCTTTCTAGCCTTACGTATTAGAATGATCATGCATTTACCTCCATTTATCACCTTAGTTTTTAGAAGTATGCTACATGGTGCCATCACAGTCAATGATCCCATTTTGATTTATCAAAATAAAACAACCTTTTGACTCATATCGACAAAGGAAGATATAATACGTCGCTGAAGTGTGATCTTTCTCCGAAAGGAAGTATGCATTTGGGAGACTGGGAGTCCCCATATAACATTCATGCCATGTTTTGTTTCCTTCTCTTTTGAATTCAGAGATGCACTGTCTGTTTTTATTTTCTTCTGCTTTTCTTTCTAACAAGGAATTCTCGTAGCCGCAATATTGCACTATTTATGACTGGTGAATGCATGGCAATATACACATGCATCAGCAGTGAGCTTTTGAATCCAGGGAAACTAAACTACACAATTCATCAACACAAAAAGCAATTCAAAATCCAAAAGCAATTAAGAAAGAAAAATTCACCCACTCGAAAATGTGGCTACAAGGGTCGGATGGTAAATCATGAAACCTAAGCACTTCAGAGCCTGTGCAGCACTGAGAATCCAACAAAATCCAGTAAATAATCACACACATGACATCAAATTATTAGTAATTCAAAAAATGAAGCATGCTATATATCACCAATTTTTATCTTCCGACATCAATTTTCAATTCATATAAGCTTTTCCAAAAAAAAGAACCAATTACTAATCCCTCCAGTTAGACTTTATCCCACATTGCTCACTTATTGCCAATTGATTTTAGTTTAGAACCAACCCTCCAAGAAATTGATTTTAGTTTAGAACCAACCCTCCAAGAAATCTAACACCTCTGCCCCAACTTTTTGGTCGGGGGAGGGGGGAGGACCTTCCGAGCTTAATTTTCAAAAAATGTTTACATCATTATGCCCGCAAGTTTATAATTTTTTTTATCCAAGAATCGCAAGACCTTTTATAATGGCATAAAATTTTGACACAAATGGAGTACTACTACTCAAACAGGTGATAAAAATCCGGTGATATGTATAACATTCCTCATAAGAATCCAAACAACCAAAGAAATTGAGGGGCGTAACTCACATTTCTTCATCATCGTCGAAAATGTCGGCGAGGATCGGAGGGAGGAGAGCGAGAGAGGCGTCGGCGAGCGATTGAATCAGGGAAGGGTCCCCCGTGGCTGAACTGGACTGTTCTTGGAGATGTAAGAGGGTGGAGTACACTACGGGCTTTTGTGATTTGGTAGTAGCGGCTGAAGACAAGAGGGTTTTGATTTCATCGATCTGGTCTGCGAAATTCGCCATTTTTTTTTTCCCTTCTTCCTCTGGTTAGGGTTTGGAGAAAACCTAATTTTGGAGGGTAATGAGCTGAGGGTAGTGTATCTTTCGCGCCAAAATAGAAGTAGGTAAATTACTAAAAATTTCATTTGAAGCTCGCATATTGAACGCGGGAGCTTTCCCGTTCCGTTTTCTCCCAAAGTCTTTTTAAAAAAAAAATAATTTTAAACTCAAATATAACGAAAATGAAAAATAATTTTTTAATTTTTTTGCACCGTTAATATCTATCAAATAAGATTATATTGGTAGAAAAAATTATTTACGTAAATATATAATTTTTGATCTTAAAATTACCTTCTTTTTTTTAAAATTCTTTTTTTTTAGAATGTGGAACGGCCCTAAGGCCCCATTCCAGAAATGGGAATAAATACTTGTTTTTTAAAAATACAATTTTAAACTTAAAAATTATTTATTTACGTAAATAATTTTTCTAGTAATATGAATTTTCTTTAATAGATGTCATTAAAATGTTTTAAATAGTGTAAAAAAAATTAAAAAATTATTTTTTATTTGCATTATTTTTTAATTTAAAAATGTGATCTCGTTCCAATTTATCTCCCCGATCAAAAGGGTTGGAGTCGTAGAGTTTGTCACGTGTCGAATATGGTCTGAGTCGAACACTGATCGTCATGTAATGAGTGGACAACTCAAACAAGACTCGTTCTTTCTGTCTCGCAAAGCATAAACTAAGGCTCTGTTTGGAACTTGTGGAAAAGAAAGGAAAGGAAAATTTTCCTTTCCATTATTTGGTTTGAAGAGAAAGAGGGAAGAAAATAAGAATTTTGAGTGTAGTGAATAGTAAACTTTCCCTCCCATTTTCCTCTCATTTTCCTTTCCTTTCTTTTTCTTTCCACAAGTTCCAAACAGAGCCTAAATCTCAAAGCTGTGTCCAAGGATAAGTTTTTATGGAGGGAGGGGGCCTGCGTAAATCTCAAAGCTGTGGACAAAGCTGTGCACAATCTGTGTGTCAAAAGTATGTGTCGGTGTTCACGCTAATCAATAATTACGCAACACAGTTTTTTGGTTTTGTCCTTATTCAATTTTTTGTTTGTTTGTTAGTTTTACGTCAAATTTTTTGAAAATACGGGTGAGTAAAGTCGTGAGAAATCGGAAAAGTAAAAAATTGTGACTTCTAACCCAGTATTTTGAAAAATATCCAAAAATTGACTTTTTGAGCTTTTCTTTGAATATTTTCCAAAATTCTCGTGCAAAAGTCATAATTTTATACTTTTCTAATTCCTCTCATCCTTACTCGCTCATATCACCTAAAAAAAATTTAACGTAAAACTAACAAATGCCAAAAATAATTGAATAAATTTGAAACAAAAAATTAATCTGTATAAGCTAATTACTAACCTGAACACTTGTAAACACCCCCTCATTTCGTAGCACCAAAAAGGAGTTCACTGGAATAAGGATCTGCAGTGAATTCAACACACACACAAGAACCCGATTAAGCGAACCCACTCGATCCAACCCAGATCCACACGAGCCCTTTTCCTTCAAACCCCGCCTTGCGTTTACGAAAATTCCTCTCGCTCTTCGACGTCGTCGGAGACTCTCCCGGTAAGTCCACTCCTACTCTCTCTTCCTCTCTCTCTCTCTATAGGTTTATTGTTTGGTTTACCCATTGGCTTTCTATCATTTCAAGTGCTTGATAGAATGCCAAAGTGAAATTCTGTACTAATTTTGCCGAACTTGGTATCGAAATCATTTTTTTAAAACATATTTTAGCATAAATACTCAAAATCACTAATGGTTACAATATTTCAAAAATGATCCTTAATACATTGTTCTTCCTGTATTTTTATCCCAAATGTACTTATTAAACTTGCATTATCAAGTTTTTCCACCATATTCTATTCGATCTCCCCTGTGACAGGATTGACCGAAGGTAGGTCTTTGTCAACTTTAACTTCGAAAATAATCTTTCCTCTGAGGCAATGGTAACTGGAGTAGTCAACGTACGCTATTCCATACAATTGGAAAGCAAGTACCCTTTGCGTTCAAGTAAATGCAGCACATCAATGTGCTTTCTTAGTTCTTTTGGTGAAACTCCCCTCAAGACTTTCAATTCCGAATGTAAATCTCTCCTAAATACTTGAAAGGTTATCTTTTTAAAAAGAATTCTTACAGAATTGCACAATAAGACACCGAATTGGTTGGACCTTTTCACTCCGACTTTTTACTTAGAATTGGGCCATAAAAATCTTTAACCGGGGCCTCAATTTTATATGGGCATATACAACTTGGGCCCCCAAAATTAGTCAAAATTTGGGGCCTAATTCTAAAGCAGTGGCTTCAGCCCAAACCTGGCTCTGGGCTGTACGATGGGTTATTGAATTGTCGTTTTGTCAAGTGCTTACTGTTTTATGATTTTAATTTTTAAGTAAAGAAATGTAGTTTATCGGTGGTATAGCTTTGGACATCATCTGGTGTTTGTTTTGCAGGGGAAGCAAAATGAAAGTTAAGCTCTTACGTATCCTTCGTATGTTCATTTCTACTTATGTGGTGTTATGTACGTTTATCTCCTCTTTTCCACTGTCTTTCTTTCTCGTGGGTGTATAACCCCTAGTAGTATTAGTGTTGTTGATAGGAAAACTTATAACATTCATAACTAAGATTCCTTAACTGACTTATCTAGATGGTTAAGACAATTCAATTATGGACTTTCTTTTGAAAACAAGAAGCCATTTAAAAGTGGCTTCTAAAAGAGTATAAGGTGCAGGAAAGAGCTTCGTTTTGGAGTCAAGAGGCTTCTTGATTTTGTGTAACATTTATATGATTCAGTTGAAAAAATGTATTCGAAGGTACTTGTTTTGCTGTCAATTATGAATACATGTGCAAAATGCTTGGATAGTAAGGAATGTCTTTATTCATAACCTTTCTATAGCTTTGGTATTTAGTTTTTATGATTGCTTTGTAGTTGTGCTCTCTTTGCAATCATGGGATGTGTAGTTTATTGTGTTCAGGAAATCTCAATCTCTAGTCTAGGCACCGTTTGTTTGCTAATAAGTTGGTTTTAGTCAATCAAAACTTTTTCAATGAAGTATGGCTGCAATACCATTTCATTATCTATTGCTAGCTTCAGTTTTCTCTTAACCTGGTCCTTCCTGAAACACTGTTGGACTTATGGACAGAGTAAGTTCTCTTTAGCTTTTATTGTGTTGAATGGTCTCTTGAACTTCTTATGGTATGGTTTGTGCCTTGTGGTAGATTCACCTTTCTTCTATTGTAGGTGGCATGCTGTTGCTTCATGGACTTGGGATGCTCAAGATGAAACATGTGGAATCTGTAGAATGGCCTTTGATGGTTGTTGTCCTGACTGTAAACTCCCTGGGGATGATTGCCCACTAAGTAAGTCACTGCCTTTATTTACAAGACACCCTGTCATCCTTTTCTTTTTCATGCATATTTATCAATCCAGTAACTTGGGTCGTCATTCACTAACTCCTCTCAAATTTTTGTCAGTTCAAGCTGGTACCACATTACTAGATGAAATTTCCACATAGGAGCTAACCTTCTTCTTGGTTCAGTATTGATCAGTGGTGGAGAAATGCATGTTAGATATAGTGATCAGTATTCCACTCAGAAGCAGATACATCTTTTCTCATTGCATTGTTGATAGTGGGATCAGCTCTGATGGGATTGGACTTTTGAAATAGTCCATTTGGGTTCAGACATTTGAAATAGTCCAGTTGCGTTCGGAGATATAATGCCACCAACTTAATCCCCTGTATGGGGCAGTATTTTAATCTCATTTGTCTGTGTGTGTTTGTGTGATGATGTGGTGGCCCCCGCTCCTTATCCCTCCTTACCGTAAGCCCAACCAAGTGAGGTTGGAGCTGAATTAGGACTAGGAATCCTTTCTCATCCTAATCACTTTAGCAATCAAACATGGCCATACTCGTTTGTTAATTCATCCTATGCCCTTGTAGAAAGTGCGTTTCATCTTCATTGCATCTTATTTTGGGAACCATTATTAAATTTCTCGCAGCAATAGTAAAGTTACATCATATGAGTAAAATGTCAAATAATATGTTTTGTCTTGCAGTCTGGGGTGCATGCAACCATGCGTTTCATCTTCATTGCATCTTAAAATGGGTGACTTCACAGACACCTCAAGCACATTGCCCTATGTGCCGTAGGGAATGGCAGTTCAAAGGAGGTGATCAGACGGATTGAATTTCTTTTCTCAAGTATTCTCTCTTTCTCTCTCTGTTGAATCCTTGTTTCTGTTTTCTTTCTTTGGTTCATGTTTGGAAGTGGATTAACCAGCGAGACCACAAAGTCGCCACAGTTACCAAAAACCACAGATAAATGAACTATTTTTTTCTGGAATTTAAAATTTGTGGATTTTTTTTAAATGAACTATTTTTTTTCCTCGATAAAATGGATATTTTAGAAACCTAACTGATTTATGCGGATTGGTTTGATTCTGGGTTGATTTTGTTCGAGTTAGGGTTTGTTTGAGAGTTGAGCTGAATCTCTCTCTGGCTCGTTTTCTTAGGGATTATTTGCTGAAGAGGACGAAGAAGCGAACTATTGAAGGTATCTCTCTCTCTCTCTCTATTTTTTTCCTGGACTGCTGAAATTTTGAATGTGTATTTTTTATTTTTTTTTGTAATTACGCATTTTGATTCTTACTGGATCTAGGACTTTACTTGTAGAATGGAGTTTTAGCCTGAGGCGACTTTATTACTCCTCTGCATCAATATTGTTTCAGTTCTTTTTAACTTTTTATTGTAGATTTAAAGGTTCTTTTTTTGTATAAGAACAGATAATTTATTAACTTGAGTAGTATAATTGCAAATAATATAGAGGGTGAAAAAAACATCATAGTTGAGGATGAAAATACAATTCAAGAAACCCTAGATTGTTCAAGTTGTTTACACTGGTACGTAGTTGACACGGCTTCTGGTGGTAAGTTGAGAACAAAGCCACAACAATTAAAATTCCAGTACAGCTTTCACATGCTATAATACATGTTTACATATTTTGGTACATCTCTTGCTCACATTTCTGCACGTTTTTTATGGTTGGGTTTCTATTCTCGTCTTTTGTTTCTTCTATTGATATAATTACCTATTCGGGTTGTAGGTTGGGAGAACGATTCGTGAGAAGTATGGAATGTGTAATGTTTGATTTCAATACAAGGGACTTATGAGAATTGGTTCTTTCACATGGAACTCTTTGCTACAGTTGAATCATTTGGGTTTTAACCACATTATTGTATGGAGACTTGATTTGTGGGTGTTTGTCCACATCTTTTGGAGGCTGAATCTGTTATGTGTAGCCCTTAATCGTGTTTGTAATGTTTCTGCAACCATTTTTAATTTTTTTAATGTGGACTTTGTTTATAATTGTACGAGCACTGATGGGATCTTTGTTGTATTTGATGTAGATTATGTTTAGAATTTTTTTCTGTTTCTGTATCGTTCTTCTTTCTTAACATCCCCTATTCTGAATTTGATATTATTTTGCTAAGTGAATGAGATTTTTTTTACTACCTGGATGATTGATGGTGTTTTTATTAGTCTAGTGTATCATCTCTTGCAAAGCAAGTTAAACTATTGAGAGTGAAATGGTCTTTTACGTAGTCTAATATTACAGTATACAAAAATGGATACAAGTTTCAACAAGATCAACTAGTTCTCAAGTTTCAATAAGCTCAAATGGATACAAAAATTCTAGTCTTCCCAACAGATTTGCAAACACACATCCACATCCACAAGTAGTCTTTCCAATAGTAATCATGTTCTTAAATTTAAGATTTATCAACCCTAACACAAAATCAGCAAGGAACTGGAACTGGATCCCTTGGGACTAATCTCCCATGTGGTGTTGGCTACATCAGAACTTCACATACTACTTAGTCATGACCATCCAATAGTGCCTCAAGTTCCAACAGAAATTGCAAGACCGGTAGAATTAGATGTCCCTAGAGCAGCTGTGGGAGCAAACTCTTTTGATCCTGCAAATGGGGCCGTAGGCACGCCTGCAATTGGGCTTGGGAAGATGGCTCCAGCTAGAACCATAACTGTAACACCTAACATATAGTAGTAGATTACTCTACTAACGCAAATAGATTGCTTGGAAAAGTCTCTGAGAGTTCATACATTTATGTACATACGTCATATACATATGCATTTTGGATCTGTTTGGGGTCCTACAAAAATGAGAGTTTATACATTTACGTACATATGCATTTTGGACCCGTTTCGGGTCCTATAAAAATGACCTTAGATGCTCATATTATTCAAAATAGTTTGTTTACGATCCTTGTAAAAAATCAAGTTCAAAATAGTTTGTTTTTACGATCATTGTAAAAAATCAACTCAACCCGATATTGAAAATTATATTTACGAAACATCCAATTTTGCTTTAGAATTTAGGCCTGGATTCCATAGCAAAGGTTGATGTTTTGTAACAAAGATTGTAAACAAACTGTTTTGAATAAAATGAGCATGTCGAATCTTCTTAGTATGACTCGAGGACGCGTTCAAAATACACATGTACGTGGTGGAGTTGAGTTTTGTTGGAAGGTGAACAAAATTACACTCATACACGGCATATGTACACACATATATATATATATGTATGTATGTACAAGCTAATGTACCCTTTTGTGCGAATCTTACGGCTGCTGAATACATGTGTTTTTTTTTCTTACATGTCTTTCAAAGACAAGGCAATGATTGGTACGATGTCTGCCCACAACAGACATCGAGATCTGCGTCGGAAAAAGATAGGAGTATTTTTGTTGGAAAACGTCAGCCACCGCACGCGTGTCCCGTCTCGGCTAACTATTCTCTGTATCACCGTAAATTCCGGCCAAAAGATTCCACTTCAACCGCCCTCGTGTCTTTGCTACAAGACAAAACTCATA
This sequence comes from Rhododendron kiyosumense, assembly GCA_019656275.1. NCBI lineage: Eukaryota > Viridiplantae > Streptophyta > Magnoliopsida > Ericales > Ericaceae > Rhododendron > Rhododendron kiyosumense. The sequence goes on from BPLS01006838.1 coordinate 10,307, forward strand.
CGGCGAACTAATTTACTACAGTACTTTTCAAAAATAAAAAATAAAATTTTTGTCTACCCACTTCTTTCTAACGACACTCCCCTTTGTATCACTTTTAGTATGTGATTTATTTTATGAAAGAATGAGAGTGACGTTATAGAAAAAGGTAAGTGGCAAAAGCACTTCCCAAAAAAAAAACTGTACACGATTTTGCTCACATATAATTCTTCAAAATATCTCGTGCTTTCGATCTTAATTTTTCACTGTACTCGCGCTTTCAATTTTCGCTCTCATGCAAAATTTTCTTAGGTTAGAATGTATTTTAAAGACGCTTTCATGCTCGCATTTGTAGTCCTGCTAACACGCACCATGTACACGATTTACTCCCTCTATCGCATTTTATTTGTCTATTTTTTGACTTTTCCTATTATCCCAAATTGTTTGTCTAATTTCAAAAGACCAAGGAAGATATCTTATAAAAATATCATTTTATCCTTTTTATCTTTCTTGAATTGATGTGATAAGTACAGTTTTGAATTGAAGGGCAATTGTGAAAAATTTAGTTTTCAAAGTGTAATAATTGTATTTTTTCAATAAGTTGAATTTTCTAAATCAGACAAACAAAATCAGGATGGAGAGATTATGTAACTAGGAACTTAACTTCTTCGCATCAAATAGAAAAAGTTCATTTCATCGTTCATCTTATCTATCTTTCTCATCTTCTCTCTTCATTTTTTTTTTTTTAATATATCTTCTCTCTTCCTTATATCTCAAGTTTCAAACAAGAAACTCAAAGGCTCAACATTAGGGGATTTAAATGGACCGAAATTCTGGCTTCGTCGGTGGTGTGTCATTATATACGTATTTTCTTGAAACTTCTATAGTAATGGATGAAATAGAAGGAAAACCGTAAAATTTCAACTTTTTAAGGGCCTAAAACGGCAGCACGGCACTACAAGTGACCTTACCAATTTTGATGTGAAAGTTGCTTTGACAACTTTCAAATGTGGAGGAAGACATGGAGATGGTGGGTAGGTAATGGCTTTTGGATGTATGGGGAAAATTTTAGGGCAATTTGGTAGAATGCTCAATCAGTACGTAACAGCCCAAGATCAAGAAAAATTCAGCTGGCGTGGAAGTTACATAAAATTAGACTAATAAACACGAGATGCATCTCCTGTAGAGCGGCTGCTCATCTCAACAGTTGATGGCTCGGATCTTAACCACCGAGAAATGGACGTTATGTGATTTGTATACGCTCAGATTCGATCTGAGGCTGTCTGTGCCGAGTTGATTGGCCGGATATCGGCCGCTCTGCACCCGCTCGACAGGGAGCTGCTCGGTAGGATTCCTGGGTCCAAGATTATTAGGTTTCTTTCATGCTTTTGTCTTCTAGTGAAAGTTACATAAAATTAGACTAATAAACATGAGATGCATCTCCTTGTAGAGCAGTGCAGAGTGGCCGGATTGGCTGCTCGGTCATCTCAACAATTGACAGCTCGGATTTTAATCACCGAGGAATGGACGTTATGCAATTTGTATACGCTCAGATTCGATCTGAGGCCGTCTGTGCCGAGTTGACTGGCCGGATATCGGCCGCTCTACACCCGCTCGGCTGGGAGTTGCTCGGCAGGATTCCGGGGTCCGAGATTATTAGGTTTCTTTCATGCTTCTGTCTTCTAGCGAATTATCAAGAAACATATATTACGAAACAGATCCGTATTGATTTAAGCAAAGTCGAGTGGTCAAAATTAAATACCATTTCTTTTTCTCTTAAAATCAAATACTACCATTTGGCAACTTTGTATTTTGACTTTTCCCTGCTCATTTATTTTCCTACGAAATCAATTTAGCTTTAGGTGCATTGCTCAATCATTTCTTCACACAAAGATATTCCCATAATTTAGGGAATTAAACACCTGGGATCCACATAAAACTCCACGTACGCAACAAATCAATCATTCTTGTGGCGTCTTTGTCTAATTAGAACTCATTTGTTTCCGCTGATAAGCAATAAGTTGTGAACCACGACTTTTTTGGTCTTGTTTTTATTAAAAAAAAAAAAATTTGCGACTTTTTGGATTTTTTCGTTTCTGATTTTTCTTATCGAGACCAACGCTTGTGGTCCACAATAGGGGTGGAGCTATGTTAGGACCTGAGGGGGCCTCAGCCCCCCGAGCGTCCGAGTTTTAAAATTTTTGATTTGTATATATTTGATTTTGAAGATTATTGATAATTATTCGTGTATAGTTACTTATAATCTTAATAATTTTGGTTTGATTTGATAAAAAAAAACCCATTTATTTTACATTCTCGTTGCTCAATTTCTTTCAAAAAATAAGCACGTGACAGTTAAAGTAGCCTATATAAAAAAACAAAATGATTGGTATACTTTAATTGTATAGAATCATAAATGTAACATATTGAAAAGCAATATGTATACGTTTCGATAAAAAAAAAAATACTCCATATGTCTATCAAACCGGTTCCGCAGTCAATTTCCTGACTCCGCCACCAGTCCGCAACTTAAGGGGTGTTCGGCTAAATAAGCCAAGTGGCTTATTTTTTTGTTTTTATTCAAAAAAATTTCGTATCACTTGGCTTATTGTCAATTTTTTGGGGATTATTGTATCCTCACGACAAAAGAAATTTAAAAAGTAAATTTTTTTTATTAAAATATATTTTTTTTGAATAAAGACGAAAAAATTGGCTTATTGGCTTATTTTC
>BPLS01006842.1:0-17675 GCA_019656275.1 Rhododendron kiyosumense
TCTCTCTCTCTCTCTCTCTCTCTCTCTCTCTCTCTCTCTCTCCCCCTAACTACTGTTAGGGTAAGAGAAATTGGACCTGGCTTCTCTGCAGTCATGCAATTCAATCTAGACCGTTCATATTGACAACTAATTTCTCAAATCAGTTGATATTCTTACTAGTAAGAATATCAAAACAAATCCAAACCGTTAAAAGCTTTATTGGACGGCTGCAATCACTTGGACCGCACCTCTGCAATCCAAAACTAGACTATAGACAAGCCTTGTGTAGAGAAATTAATGTCAATAGGTTATCAAGCAATATTTACGAATGCCCCTTAAGCTAGCCAGGGGAGAAAGAATCCTCTACTAATCAACCCCACCGAGAGAGGCAAGAAACAAAAGATTCTCGTGACGACGCTTCAACAAAAGATTTTCGTGATGATGCTTCAACAAGATCAGAATCCATGAAGAAAAGAAAAGTTGGGGATGCTAGAGCTTATAAGAAGGAAATAAGGTTTTGGATGCAACAGAGTAAATTGTTTAATCAAGAATAAGTTGTGATTCAGCGTATTTTGAGGTCGGGTTTGGATGAGTGGCGTAGGGCTCCATATCTTTGGACCCCGGACGAGCCCTTCTGGCTCGCGGTGGGCGAGTATTAACCCACAGGGGGGATCTCCCTTATTTAGAGACCCATTATGGTGTCTCATGTTGTTCTATGTCCGTGCTTTTTTCGTGCCCTTGCCACGCTTTCCAAAATAATACACAAACCATACCCACGGTCCATCTAGAGTGATTGGCGACACGCTTTCTTCACTGACTTGATTGATTTGTTTGGTTTGAAAAGAATACATTCACCAACATATAGAGAGAATGGTTTAGAGAAAGGGAGAGGATTTGTTTCAGTGGTTGCCCCAACCAAACGCCTTAATCTCGCTTCATTGAAATCTAATTATCTTCCTTTTTTTAGGCGCAAACGTGTAATAGGAGTTCTTAACATAAAAAAACCTAATTTCTCTTTTTTCGTATCACAAGAGTTTTAAACTTGAAAGTCATTAAAAATCTGTGCGTGAACGGTGTCAATACACCAAGGGATAGATCTTTCTTCCGAATGCAGTCGGAAATTTTTTCTTATTGATCAGTGCGCTTTTGTTTTGGAAAAGGTGATTTGTTTATTTTATACTTGTCTTAAAAATTCATTAAAGGCCTCATTTTCTATTATCACTTTAGACCTCCGAAAACTAAGACCGACCCTAACTTTTAGATGGTGCATTGGTGCATATGATAGGGGTGTTTCAAAGGGGTGTGATCGGTAGAACTCGAAACAAAACAGGCTCTAAGTCACTTCCCTAATGGCTTATTAACCTTTTTGATACCCAAAGTATTAATAGCATCTCAATTTGATTCCCAATGTAAACATCGAAGATATTTACCCAACATACAAAATGAGTACCAATCAAATCCCCAACCCAAACTCTGTTTAAGGAAACCGTTAAAAATGGGGGGCAACCTTGTCATTTCGCACTAGAAAGCTCATCAACCATAACAGAAAGCCAGAAAACCATCAAAAGGGGCGACAACTTCTTCCTTCAAAATCTGTTTTCGGCGTTCAGAGTATCAAAAATCCATCTCTCTCTAAAATTAAAATCCTTAACAAAATAAAACCTCACAAGACATCCCCTTAGGGCAGGCCTGTTTTGAATGGGTTTTCAACTATTGTCCTTGGCACCGACAGTGGGTGGTATAAATACAAATGGGTAATTGGACAATTTGGACATAACTGATTTTCCAAACTCGCAAGTCTAAAAATACAGCAGAAGAGGCACTAGACCCAACAATTACAGTCGAAACACCAGAATAAAAACCCTGAAATACTCCATTACTTTGGAAGGTTGTAACAACTGCGTCTAAAGCACAACTGTAAATTTCTGTTGCCACTTTGGGTTGGAGGTCTGTTTTTTACGGTGCCGAATGAGTGTAGACACACGTAGGTGAATGCGCTGGTGATGCCACCGGCGACGGACCCGACGACGATTAGCGTTTTGAAGAGGATTTTTTGATTTCGGGGGAGCCTTTTGTGGTGGGTTTGAGCCAGTTCTGATATGTGGGTTTTCGATTTTGTTATAGAGAGAGATTGAAGTTGAGGAGAATGTGAGAATTTGGTTGATTTGGTGCGGTCTGTGAATGGGATTGGCAAGACTTGTGGATAGGAGGGTGTTGAAGTTATTGAAGAGGGAGTTGAAATTGTTGACTAGGCTATGGCGGGGAGGGTTTGCAGAGAGGAGGCCGAGAGATGTGAGAGCGGATTCGTGCGTCCATTTGGAAATGCTTTGCTCGTCTGTCCTCACTCTCTTTTTTTTGGTCATTGATCTTTGTGTTTAGCTTTGGAGCAGCGCAACCGCACCAAAAATGCGGTGGCCGTGTGGGGCCCACATGCGGAACATAAGATTCGATGTGTGTAGGTGTTTAGATTAAGCTTCACATCTTTGGAAAATTGGAAAATTGGAAAAAATGGAAAAATTGGTTTTCGGGTGTAAAAAAGATGAGAAGCTTGATCCGAACACTAACAAATATCTGATTGAGCTGATGTTCCGTGATGGCCACTAATTTTTTTTTTTAAATTATTAAACAGTTTGAATCATCCATGCGGGACTTGAACCTGGAGTGGGCCCACACGACTTGCGGTGACCGTAGACTTTCTGTTAGCTTTGTGATCATGTATTGAGTTTCTTTTTTGTTCATGCGGTCATTGATCGTTTAAAGATATTGTGAGAGAGAGAATTGGTAAAGGTTTCTTTGGTGCAGCTGGTGCAAAATGACGAGGTTACCCCCGTTTTGACGGTTTGATTTAACGGAGTATGGATTGGGGACTTGACTGGTACACATTTTGTATGTTGAAGACTAAATGTCTCCAATGTTTACATTGAGAACCAAATGGAGATGCGGTCAATACTTTGAAAATTAAAAAGGTTAATGCTTTGTTTGGATTGGGATTTGAAAAGTGTTTTTGAAAAATAGTAGGGGTAATGAGTGGAGAGAGATAGAGAGAAAAAGGTGGAAAGTAGGGGGAATCTAGGGGGAATTTTTTGAAAAATTCTTTTTGAATCGCGAAGTGAACAAGGCATAAGAAGTCCTTTCCCAACACCTAAAACTTAATTTACGGTTTTAGAAGCTTCCATTTTCAGCTAAGGAAGAAATCTTAAAAAAGTGGCTCAATGAATAATCTGTTTCCACTAACAAAAAATACTAAAAATTTAACGCATTTTATCATCTCGTTTTCATTAAAAAAAACACTAAAAACTCAATGCATTTTATCAACTGGTTTCCACTAACCAAAAAGTTTTTACCTACTCAACAATTTTTTCACTCGCATACCTAGCAAAAACTTGTTCACTACCAGAAATAAATTAACATTTCTCAATAATTTATTCACTTCCGAAATACCTAACAACTTTTCAATCACAAATAAAAATATACAAATTTTTCACGCCGAAAACACCGCAAGAAAGTTTCCTTGCAATTGACAGTTAACGTAGAGAAGGAAAATTCAAGCAATTGAGGGTGGAATTATCAATGAACATAATAGTCGGATTGGACTTTTCCTTCCAATGGTTCTAGACAAGTGCAGACTTCATTAAATTTATTGTGGTAATGACAACTTTCTCCCCTTCTTTCTTTGCAGCTCCTAGAAACCATCAGATAAGGTACTCCCCTTCTTTCATCATACCCTGCATATCATGAGATTAATAATTATATAAAACCAAAGAAAAACCCACATTTTGCAACTATTGTTTAATTCGCCTAAAGTATGTGATTCACTATAAATGTTTCCCGCAACTGAAAATCTCGTTCGAAATCGGAATCCATCTCAACGAAGTATATTTATCGAATTGTCGTAATATGCAGTCGGACCATTCATTTATTTTCTTTAATTTTCAGATACGATTTAACCAAGCCTTTACGGAAATACATGATACGTACATCGAGGCCTACATATTCAATGGCTGAGATCTTAGTAATCCCTATTTTGAATGAGGAATTGTCATAGGAGAGAGGATCCTTCCTCCGAATGAATGTATTGGGTGAGAAGGGGGAAAGAGAATTTACTGTTGGAACTCAATGTTGATGGAGGGAGCCGAAGAATTTGCAATGATTGCGAGCGCTGTCTCCGTCAAAACCATGGTGGTACCACCAAATGAAGGTTGAGAAGCCAGGGTCGGAGCGAAATCGACGATCCTTATCTGAATTGTCTGGTCAGGAACGCAAGTATACGGCGTGGTCGCACTTATGCATTTCACCAAGTATTGTCTCCCACATGCTGCCCCATTGTCCCATATTCCATCTCCTGCTGCTGCGAATAAGTTGCTCGATGGAAATTGTGTTGGATCGCTCCCATAACACGCAGTCGCTGCACATGAGCCAAAAAAAAGATTCATAAGTATGGGCTACAAGCGAGCCAAGTCTTGTTTTTTAGTGTTCGAACTTAGTTCAATTATGAAACAATCCTAAAATTTGAACTCGACTCCTCCTTAAAGACGAGCCGAGGCTTTTACAAGCCGAGCCTAAAATTCGAGCGGAACCACGAGCTGTTCGTTTGCAGCCTTGTTCATAAGCATCCATTAGATCAAATTTATCATGTACTATATGTATGGTTTGTTTCACTGAAGTAATAGTAAGCATATATATCTATAATTTTATTGAATTCGTAATCTTACAGAATTAAACGAGCAATGAGTAATCATATCATATGGTCCCAGCTGAGATTAATATAATAATACTCCCTAGTAGAAACAAGTATACATATGCAATCTATAGGCGCATTTGTTCGGTTGTATATGAGCATCGAATTGAACTATATATGTAGCACATGTCGTAAATGATCAAATATTCATCGTTTGGTTATACACTCGTGTCCCGAATTAAAATAATATAGATGAATGGTACTTACGTGTATAAGGGGGACCGTATTGAGCGGCCGTGCCGACGTCACCGTGAGAGAGAGGAAAAATCTGGAGGAGGAGAGTGGAGAGAGAGAGCCATTGAAAGACTGTGAGATAAGTTCTGGACATTTTGTTTATGTTAGGAAGTAGTGCCGGAAGAGTTGGAGAAAAAGGCTCTCCTTTACGAAAGAGAAATGAAAGGCTCCTGTTTGGAGTCAACTGACAATTCCAAAACTGAAAGGAAGTCCACGGATAACTTTCTTGACGGAGCTGGAATTGGAATCTCTACGGCTCCGTTCAGTTGTCAAGAAAGTTGTGTGGGAAATTGGTTCCCAGAAAAAGTGAAGTGAGGTGAAGTAAAAGAAAAAGAAAATTATTTTCCTATGATTGTTCATTTGATAAAAGAATTTTGCAAGAAAAATTAAATTAAGTTTAGTTGTTCATTTGTCAGGAAAAAGAAACTTTCAGGAAAATTTTGTGAGTGTTCACTCATTTTCCTTTTCCCGCGACGCAAAATCCTGTGTTTTTTGCAGGATCACTTTTGCAAGAAAGTAATTCCTGCAAGAAAACTTAAATTGGTAAGTCCTAGAATTTTCCTGCCAACTGAACACTAGGAAAGTTATGGGAAAATGGATTTTCCCATCCTTTCCTATATTTTCCTGGCAACTGAACGGAGCCTACGGGAATATATATATAACGGGCCTGTATGCATGCCCCGAAAGAGACGCCTAGCTCTAGAACCTGGGAACCGATGAGGAGTGCACCGATGGCGTATAGATCAGTGCGCGAGACCCAAGTGGCTGGCATAAGAACTCAGCTCGATCAACCAAATGATTAAAAGTGTCTGATTCAATGTACCTATTTTTCATTTAGAGTACAAAATCCTCGATGGATATAGAAAATTGATACTACATTGTATCAAACACTTGAAACTATTCGATTGAGCTATTTTTTCAAAGACCACTCGGCAAAAAAGTATTTCAAATTTAATGAATGATTGAGATTATTTTTGAGGAATTCGAAAGTGGGTCTTGTGCGCCAATCCATGCACTTCTCTTCAGCTCCCTTGGATTTTCAATAATTCTATGGGTACCGACAACAAATGCACCAATGGTGCACACATTGGTGTGTTGAGCTCACTTCGGGGTCTCACACATAAGATCCAAACCGTTTTAAAATATTTTTTTTGGGTAGCTTTAAAGAAAATCAGCTTAATCAAATTATTGTAAGTTATTGATCCAGTTGATCAACTTTTCCTAGAAATTCATTCAAAATCTAAGATCTAGAATTCTGAATGAAAAAATTGGAACATCGGATCAAGCATTTATTGTTATTCGATTAAGCTAGTTTATTTTGCGAAGCCAATCGAAAAATTATTTAAATATCAACAGCTCGGATAATTTATTTGGGGTGCCAAAATAGACCTGCATACCGATTTGTTCGTTCGTTGTCGGAACCCGTAGTCAGGTTCAAAGAAACGTCCCATTAGGCGCCTTGACTTGTTCCACATGCATGGGTCAATTTCTACTCGCAACGCGGGTTCGGCCGTACTTTAAGCCTTGACTGATCTAAGGCTTGACTGATCTAAGGCTTATCCCCACGAGTCATTACGTTTGTTTTCAACCCAAGATCTTGAGTTCGAGGGATAAAAAAAAAACTATTTTCTAATTCTTTACGGCCTTCGCCGCTTTATTTCTTTTGAAAGAAAATAATATTTTCCACAAGGTTTCGAACTGAAACTAGGAGGGAGCAAATTTATAGATTTTATTTTACCCATTTTTTTTTTATAGATTTTAAACTTTGACCACTTAACCAACCTCTTGAGGTTACCAACTGCATGCACTTCCACGGTTAACAAATGTTTAAAATGTTGCATGCACATTCAATAAAGCATGCGGTTCCAGAGAAGAGTCCTTCTACCGCCACCAACGGGTGGCTTACCGATTCTGCACTATTGGCCATGCGGGGCCCACTTTGGGTGGAAATTTGAGCCGTGTACCAATTTTAAAAAAATGAGTGGGCCTGCAAAAAATCAACTCAATATGATATATTTGAATATTCGTTCTACTCTTCTCATTTTTCATTCAAATTTCAGGATATCGAGCATATCTATATCCTGTAATCTGAATGAAAAATGGAAAGATTGGATCGAGTATCTACACATATCAAATTGAGCTGATTTTTTACGAGGCCGACTCGGTTTGTTTTTTAAAATTATTGAACGATTCGGATTTTTCGTGCAGGATCTGGAGTGGGCCCCGCATGACCGTCCAGGCAGAACTGGTAAGCCACCTTCACTTTGTTAACATACAATTTGTGACGATTTTCATTCGTCACCCAATGCAATTTTTTTTGTAGTGCCGCCAAGGACAAGTTAAGAACATTTGTTAATACTGAAATGTCATTGGCAAGTATTAATTATCAAAACACGTCCTTAGCTGTTATTTTCCCTTTGATTTTTCTCTTAGATAAGTGGTAGCTCCAGAAATTTGTATTAGGCTATTCAGAAATTACTTTAACTCTACTAGTTGATGTATTAACCAATATTCCAATACACGTGCAAAACTTCATATATTAGTATAAACAGTGCAAACCAAAAAACATTATAACCTCTATTTCAAAAAAAGTTAACTTCGAGGTGAATGAAAACTTAAAAATATGGTACAAAAATTAAATATTTTTTTAAAGTTGTTATATTGTGTAGTGGACAGATTTTTTATCATGGAGGGAGTTAAATTTTACAATTATTGTAAATGAGTTCTCATATTTTATGTCACCGTTTAACTGTCGTATTAATTGATTAAAATCCTTTTAAAAGAAATTGTAATGAGTTGTTGAGGCCAACCTTTGTGTACGAGGATATTGTAACGAGTTGTTGAGGCCAACATTTTCAAAAATATGTTGTTCACTAGGATGAAATGATGTGACATTAAAAGTCAGACTTTGAATTTTGTGTACCTAATTGGGCCGTATCATTAATCCAACCTAAGCAAACTTATTAAAACCTAGGATAAACGTACGCCCTATTAAAATTTTTAAAATTTTCCTATGGCTATGGAGAGATATTTTAAAAGGAAGGAACGATCACAAGTATCAATTTCTACAAGTCACAACGAGCCTTTGTGTACGAGGATATTTGACCCCAGTGATAGAAAATTCTGGGTCCACCCCTGATTGTGGAGCCCACTAAGGGACCTATACAAATAATCTGATCCGTTAATTATGTTTAAAACATTTTTTCAAGGGCCTCTGCAAAAAATTAGCTCAATCCAATACCTATAAGTGCTAGATCTAATCATCAAACTTTTCATTCAGGTTTTTAGAGAATGAAAAGTTAGACGATTAGATCAAGTACTTATAGGTATCGGATTAAGCTAATTTTTCGGAGGGGGCCCTTGAAAAAATATTTTAAACATAATGAATGGCTCGAATCACTTGTATGAGACCCATAGAAAGCCCCACATAGTAATCTGTGCACAGATTTACTGTGTCCACAGACTTTCTGGTTGGCAAAACAGTTATTTGCAGTAGGTTCTACATCTTTTGGGGTCAAATTAATTGGGTGGTTGTTGGTTGTTGCCTTGGCGGTGGATGTATATACAGGAATGGAGCCAGGGAGGGGCCCCTACTGCCCTTGCAAGAAGAAAAAAAAACACTTCTATTATATGTAAAAAAAAAATTCTTATGAAAGTATATAGGCTCGCCCCTGCATGGTGAAATTTCTGGCTCCGTCCCTGTGTATATAATTAATCAGCTTGACTTTCCCGTTATCCGTTCAACATCCCACAAACAACATAATTGACCAAGTTCGATTTTTGGTGTCAGGTCGCAAGAAAGAAGTAATTTCTCGTAAATTCTCTAGTGGCGTGTGCGTAAATTAATATAGACACTCGAAAAAAAGAGAGGAGAAAATAATATAAGGCATATACTATAAACTACTGTCACTTCTACATTTTGCTTTACAAGGAAAAAACTAGTACTAGCTAACACTAAAGTTTTTATTTTTCAATCGATAGAAGAGATTATTACATCATATATGAAGTACAAAGTACGAATTCGGGATACAACAGCAATTGTGAGAGTCGTCCTTCAGACAACCAAGCCTAACAATTCAACCAATACAAGAAATAAACTCATAATAGGGTAGAAAGAAAGGTAAAGCTTCTCTAAGAGAAGAACACTCACATGTATTCGAACTCCTGAACTCTTAGTGATATGCAAGAGTCTTGGTCAACTGAGTTAGCTCCAATTGATTATCACTAAAGCTCAATGATGTGATTTTCGAAAACGATCGATTTCCTTGTCTTTCTTTCAGCCTAAGGTCATTTTTCTTAAATGTTTTTTATAAGCTGATGTCTGGGCCAGCTTGTATGCAACTTGACTAACTGAGTGCAATTTTGTTCACCTTCTTTAAAAGAAGGTTTACATTACGCTCCCTCTTATTGGTTGAAATGACATGGATCCCACCACAAAGTGACGTCATACTTACCAAAAAATGTATTGCATGATAAACATGACATCACTTTGTAGTGGGATCCACAAATATTTCAACCAATAGGAAGGAGGGTAATGTTCACCCTCTTAAGTGGAGGGTGAACAAAACTCAACTCAAGGTAATTTTGGGACCCTAAAGTTAACGAAGATTTGAAATATTTGGCATCCTTAGAATTCGAATAAGCGACTTTATGAAGCACAAGCACTTAATTACCAAATTTTTTAAATTTGAATAAGCGACTTTATGAAGCACAAGCACTTAATTACCACCTTTTTTAAATGTTACTGCAGCGTTAATAGAATTTTTTAAATGTTACTACAGCGTGTATCACGACTTGGAATATGACATTGGAAGTCAATATCAAAATAATCAAGCTCAAATAAATGAGTTAGTTGTGAAAGTTATGAACTGCGCGTGATAAGAGTCAACTATATTTGTTGTGTGGCCGGGACATGGAAAGAATAGGATCCTCTCATGTGGTTGTGATTTTTATGAATACCAAATGAGATAGTTACAGCATGGTCTCGATCACTTGACGAAATGAAATGTTTACTTTGAATGTCTCAACGTGATCATCGTCCATGCAAAAGACAGGATTTGATCGGACATTGGTAGTCACTTGACAAAACATAATTTTCACAAGACAAATCAATGATCTCACGGTGCATTTCCCGGATGACCTACACAATTTGATCAAAGCTATTATATTAAAATGTCTGATTAACTTAATGCTTTGCATATATGGATGATAGAACACATCTAAAAAGATAAATTTGTGTGGCTTGAATGGCCAAGTGGAATCGTGGTGAATCTCGTGTTAGGAGTCGATGGATCCTACGGAATCTTGGGATAGTAAATCAATGGATAGCAGGAATGGATTTGCTAATGTCAAGGAGTATAACGTTTCAACCCAAAATGGTGTAAAGGAGGATGATGGTGGGCTTTCGGGCTCAACGTATGTTTAAACCACAGATACTTTGGGTACAACAAGTAAAGGGTTGAATAGTCAACAACTACTTCACGACAATGGGGGGAATCAATCGAATGGCGGACATCAACATTTCTCAAGGAAGGATAGAGGGATTGAGTGAGTCGTTGGAAAGAGGCGAGATGGAGGTTCAGTCCAAAAACTCTTTGGTGAGGGAGGTTAATTTGGAAATGGGATGTATTTCTCAAAGAGAGGAGTATGTTATCTCCAATGGGATGTAGAAGAGGTTGAAGGGCTTCATAGGCAAAACTCGAAAGATGGGAGTAATGCTCCCGGCAATAGAGCGTCTTTTGATGCCATTCTTAAGATGAGAAGCAAAGTTAGAAGATCAAAGAGGAAAATTAAGAAAAAAAAAGCATCTTGCGGAGATTGAGACTAAGTTTGATAAAGTGAATCATACAAACAAGAAGGACCCTTATTCCTCAATATTCTTTAAGGAAGCTCGTAAGATGTTGTATATGGCTCCTATTTTGGGTATTGAAGTTAAAGGAGGGAGGAACTATAATTTAAAGAGATTTGTTCAAATGCAAGAGGAAGAATTAAAAATGATCCATACTTTAGATGATTTTGAAGAAGAGGATATCTTGGAGGACAATGTTGATTTCAAGGATGATGCTTCTCTCTCTTTGGCATTTTGATTTCGAGTTAGGTGCGCGGGTATGTGGTGTTTTGATTTTTCTGATTTTGCTCAGTGGTGTTTCGGTTTAGGTTGTTTCTTTTGGTCGTGGAAATTGATTGATAATAGAAAAAATAGAGGTGTAGTCCATTGCAAAGGTCTCGGTGGATTTGTTTTTGTATCTGCTTGGCTTTTTGGGTGATTGATGATGGGGGTTTTGCATAGGATATGTAGGCACGTTTTGGGTTTAATTGGATGTTTTAGGTTGACGTTGTGTGGTTTTGTTATTGTGTTCAGTTAGTGTCTTGCCATCTTTAGGTCTCGGGTGACTTCTGTCGATATTCCCTTTATCCTTTTAATTTTTGTAATCTTTTATAAAGATTAATAAATTCTTTTTGCTTAGCCAAAAAATACCACCTTTTTTATTAGATCTGTTGGGTGAAGAAGAACGACCGCTAGGGGGAGTAGTTTTTCCAGGGATCGAGTACTAATGTATGACAAATTCAACCCCCGGAGGTAGCAGTGGAACCAACTTCCTAGCGTGTTCTCTCGCTAATTCGTACATCGGCTGCTCCCTGGAGCTCATACTCATGCGGCAACCGTTCACAACGTGTGATACGAGGATTTACTACCACCTTCTCAAGCGACATGAGTACATGACATGCTCCAGTACACACGCAATAAACTCAACGACTATGGACCCAATACACCCCACCAGTTTCACCGCCTTCAAGTATTCATATATACTTCTTTGCAGCATAATCAGTACCCCTCGTTATTTTAAACAACATTGCTAGGAACTCACGCGAGGGCTGGGGAAGTTTCACCTTCATGACCAACCTTCATTGTAAATTCATGCAACGAGGGAATTGCATCTAATAGGTACATGCAAGAAAGGAGGCTTTCTCGATTATAGCGTGAAACTGACAGTTCCAAATACTTCAGATTACCTAATATATATAGGAATGTCTTGGGGAAATATTGCCTCATTTTGTTTTCAAGAACAATGCAAGCCTCTCAAGTTGCCTGAAACAGCTTGAGAAACTGCGAAGATTCCTCATTACATTCATGGGATAATCCCCCTCCATTAATGATACCTCGATAAGCCTAGGTAGGTGCTTAAAAATAGGGTTGTGCACGGGTCGGGTTTGATCCCGAAGTTGACCCGACATGTCGGGTAACAAATTTTTTAGACCTGCAGACCGAACCGAATAGGGGTAAAAACCGTCCGCGAAACCGATTCGTCAGGTCGGGTCCGACCCAAAAAAAATGATCTTCATGAATTGATCGTTTTGGTTGGGTCGGGTAAGAAATACAGCACCTTGAACCCCGAACTGAAATATGATTTTTAACAAAAACTGAATCCGTACCCATTCGAACCACATGTTCGGCTCCACCCGAACCCCTTCGGATCGGATTGGGTCCATAGGTATGCGGGTTTTTTGCACAAGCCTACTTAAAAGGTACTTGCTTAAAAGAAAACTTTGTCCTCAGCCCTACATATTTGAAATGACACGAGATTTTCTGCAAAAATCTCTAAGATTTTCCAAATTGTAACAATGGTGTATTGACCATCCGCATTGTTGCTCCTCTTAGAACACTTCTGCAATGCAAATTCAGAAGAAAATTGAGCTGCCTTTCCCATCCTAATAACTATGCCGAATCTTTTTCGCTTTATGTAGTTTTTTCATTGATGGCTCCTTGACGAGAGCTTTGCTTTTATTGATGTGTACCATTGATTGTGTCTAAAATATAACCCTAACATGTCTTTATATAAGCTACAAGACTTGATCACCTAGAATCCTATATAAGTTTGGAAAACACACACAACAAGGAAACTTAAAGTAATTAGAAAACACGAATAATGGCATGGACAAAACAGAAAAAATAATAATAGAACGAATGGACTCTAGCCTTTTTGCCCTCCACCCTCAAGCCTCCTCTTGTCCTCCACCCTTTTTCCACTTACGAAAAATGAAAAAAGAACCTAACGGAAATACAAGCTGAATGTCAATGAACTCTAACCCAACTGGCATCTTCTGGTCCTTGTCATATGTGAGATGAGGGTTCGACCTCCATAGTGAGCGTTTGGAATTCGGAGGTACGAATAACCTTTGAAGCCCCACGTGAACTAATCTATTAATACATCGCTAACCCCCACTCATGTACATAATCTTGGCCAAGAAATATAAGCAGAATGGGCTGAAGTTGTAGGCCCGGCCTGTCAAAGTTTATGCCTGGGTGGGTCGAGTCCGGCTCACTTAACACTGCTCTGTAAAAACCACAGCCATGCCCATCTCTTCTCTGTGCGCCAAAGCCCTTTGTTTAGAGAGAGACGCTGTCTGCTAGATTCGATTTACATTCCATTTGCGTGCAATTTCACGTAAATTTAATTTTCTCGGAAAATCTCAAGAGGGCTAGGTGGCGTCGAATCTTTACGTTTCTCACCTGTGTTACATACCGTCATATACGTACATAGATACATGAGACTCCCATTGTTATATGTTACAGTTTGTCTCACAATGGTTTCTAACTGATTCTTTGTTTTCTAGGGTTTAGTTTTCTTTTTCTTTTTGTGTATGTTTTGGCACACACAGATATTGGTGAATTTGTGGTAGATTCTTTGATAGGGTTGAGGTTAGATAGAGAATTTTTATTTATTTTAGAGTGAATGGATAAGAAGAGGGTAGCGGTTCCGCTAGTATGCCACGGTCATTCGAGGCCGGTTGTGGATTTGTGCTACAGTCCAGTTACTCCAGATGGGTTCTTCCTCATCAGTGCCAGCAAGGGTATATGCCAATTGCATTTTCCTAACTTAACTCATGTATATATGACTTGTAACCGTATGTATGTGTTTCTGTTTAGTACTTTAATGGGATACTGTATATATAACTTGATGCCGGAATAACTTGTTGGTTTTGAGTGTGGTGATGGATTGGATGGTCTATATTACGTTTTGTTAAATTCATGATTCTTTGAACAATAACATCTCATGGTAGTTTAAGCCCTCTGCCCATAGCATTTCCAAATAGTAAACTTATCGCTTTTCGTAAGTGTTGTATCCACCGGTCTCTGTTTATGCAAATGGAAACTGACCTTACCATATATTGACTCTACAAATTTCCAATATGATGTTACCCCCACCAATCTTACTAGTCTTACTGCACACCCGTCTGAACAACCTCATTTCAGCTACACTTATTGAATTTATGTGTTGTCTCTTAGCTGCCTAACATTGTATCCTGTGTGGTGTGCAGTAATGTTGTCCTTATAGCTTTTTGCGTGTTCTATTATTGTTTGGTAACTGTAAACGTGAAAAAGTGGAACAATGAATATGACTTCCAGAAACGTGAAGTTGCTGAATGTAGTTTTGTTATGAAATGCTTGGTGATTAAATTCATCTTAGCTCCCAATTGGATAAGTATTTATTTCAAATGGATGGATTTATGTTTGATTACTCCAGTGATACAAGAGGTTTAGCTATAGGATATTCACGAAGAAAGAGTGGACGATGGATAAGGGTAAGAAAGAATTTATGTCGTCGGGTCATTGTATATTTACAATCCTTAGGTTGAAGGATTTCAAATCACTCTTGTTAAGTAGTCAGTTCAAATACATCGTATTAAAACTCCTGAACTTGGGGGCCTCTATGGCTATATCCATGTGTAAACCGTCAAAGACATATTTGCTGCCGATGGTATAATTCGAGTTAAGTACCTTCATTTGAAGTAGTGTATCAAAGCCTTATATATACAATTCATGTGTGCTGTTCAGATTCCAGCCCCATGCTTAGAAATGGAGAGACTGGAGATTGGGTTGGCACTTTTGAAGGTCACAAGGGTGCAGTCTGGAGTTGCTGCTTGGATACAAATGCTTTACGTGCTGCATCTGGTTCAGCAGACTTCACTGCGTACGTAACAAGTTTCTCCCTTCCTCTTCCCTCTCCTAGGAATATAAAATATAAAAGAAAATTATAAGGTCTTTCGTCTTGTCTGAAGTTGAGTGCTATTCAGAAAGTGCTCAGTGTTTGCACAGCATTATAGGCTGTTTATGTCATAGTTGCTTGAAATTTTTTATTTTTGGTTATTTGTGGTAGAACAGATGGGATTAGAGAGCTCTATGCACTTCTTGGTTGCTTTTTGGTGTCAGTTCTCACCTTTTTCACCAAGACAACTTATATGTATTCCCTATTATAATTAAGAAACTCAATTTTGAGCATGGGCTTTAGCAGTTATGTTAGCCTTTTCCCTTGTGTTTTTAAACTGCTCTATCTTATTCTCCAAAGGTTAGTTCATGGTCTTCACAATTCCCATGCATTCACTTAACACGTAATGAGATGCCTCATTGCTTATCACCCTTTGTCTCCTTTCTCTAGCTTCTTTCTTGTGAGGGAATGAGCTTCCTGCTATTCTGAGGCCCAATGACGAATGTGCTTGGAAGTGACTCTCTTTTGAGTATTCTCAAACAATTGGGGTCCTGCGTCCTGAGGGGAAAGAGGTTTACAGGAGGTGTATCTTATGGATGCAATCCTGCATATTCGATCACAGCATTGGTAATATTCTGTGTTCTAATTGCAGTAAAATATGGGATGCAATAACAGGGGAAGAGCTACACTCATTTGAGCACAAACACATTGTTCGAGCCTGTGCCTTTTCAGAGGTATTAAATTTCTGGTTTCCAGATTCATGAAGTATTTTACTCAATTCGACGAATTAATTCAATTGACAATAGTCTCCATATGTCATGAACGATACTTTCTGGCTGAGTTTCCTTGTGAAAGTTTTGGTTTCACGTAGTGGTACTTTTACTTTACAGGTCCTATACTTGATTTAACTTCTTGGCTCGAACTTGTGGTCGTGTTACAACTTTTACTTTTAATTTGGTGATAAGTTCAGTAAAACAATTTTTTGTGAACCCAGTCTTACTACGTTACTATGCATCTATTCTTAAAGAATTTTTTTCTGTTTTTAGTTATTTTTTGCTGGAAAAACTAGTGTTTCTTTTGGAGCTTTGATTAATAATTTTGTTTGGAGATTTGAATGGCTAGTAGATTTGGGTCGATGGCCTCTATTGTCAACCTTGTGCCCTTGGTAAATAGCATATTTTGAAATTGTCTATTTTGTTTTTCGAGATTCCTTTTTCTTCTTAGGGATGAGTTGTTCGCCTAGAGGCCATTGCTTGATCAATACTGAAGAATGGGGGTTACAGGTTAGAGGGTAAAATCAACACTGTTCAAGTTTGAGTTCGGTTGGGGTATTCATGAAATAAACAATGTTCTATTGAGGTTGAACAAAGCCTTTCTTTTAGCCGAATTTTACGAACATAAATACAATGGTTGCGATTTTCTATTCTGTTATTTCTACCTCAGTTAATTTTATCCACCTGCAAACAGGACACACACTGTCTACTGACTGGTGGAGTTGAAAAAATCCTTCGAATTTATGATCTGAATCGCCCTGATGCATCTCCTAGAGAAGTGGATAAGACTCCGGGCTCGGTGCGAACTGTTGCATGGCTCCACAGTGACCAGATGATATTAAGTTCTTGCACTGATATGGGAGGTGTCAGGTATCAAAGCCTCGTGTTTGTTTGTCTTTAAGCTTTCTTATAGTTCCCACCGTGAACATGTGTTCTGTAGTAATCTACGTGGTCTTATTGTTGGAGATTATTCCTGTCACATTTATCTTACAACAACTCGTATCAATTTATACTGTACTCTTTGTATTTGCATTACATTTATACAGCCGTGAAGAACATAGACTTTCTCCCGTTCAGTAACCATTAGTTCCTCATGTTTCAGTAACACTGCAGTTGTAAGTTTTTCAATAAAACTTTGCACTTCCTGTTGCATTTAAATGTGGTCCTTTGGGAAATATCCATGGATTTGTGCTTTTTCATTTCGGTTTGGCCTCTCAATTTTCCTGCAGTTCTAGTTACACCTGAAAAAGTTCTCTCCAACCCACCACATGCAATAAAGCCCTTGTAATTGAGGGAACAATTCTACCGGAGATAGAAAGGTATAGGGAGAAAATTGGTGGTTGCCCCAATTCAGATTTCTCTCTAACCTCTCATGGAAGAGCAGCCATTGCCAACAACTCGCCAGTCACCACCAAATCCATCTCACCAGCCACCAGCCCCTTTTCCCCTCTCTCCTTTCCCATCCCCTCCCTCCCTCCCTCCCTCTCCTCCTCCCTTACTCGCTGCAACGCCCACCCCTCCTCAGCCGCTGCAACCTCCATTCATCCCTTCTCAATCCCAGCGCCCTCCCCATCCCTTCCCAGCTCCAACCCCAACACTCCCTGCCTACTTGTAACTCCGTCACCTGCCTCAGTTGCTGCATCCCCCACTCTCTCATTCCCTGTGTGAAGGCCTCCACCCCCATTCCTCCCATGCTGCGATCCCACTCCTCCCTCCGCAGTCATAACCCTCTCTCCTTCTTGCAGCCGCTACAATCTTCACCCCCCTCAGCCATTGCAATTTAGAAAGCCCACCTTTTGCTCCTCCAGCCAC
The DNA here is from genome assembly GCA_019656275.1 of Rhododendron kiyosumense. NCBI lineage: Eukaryota > Viridiplantae > Streptophyta > Magnoliopsida > Ericales > Ericaceae > Rhododendron > Rhododendron kiyosumense. Next base: position 17,526 of record BPLS01006842.1, read on the forward strand.
TGCAACCACCCCTCCCTCAGCCCCTGCATGAGATATTTTCCCAGTGATAGCTGTATCTTTTCCAATATGGTCTTAGATTCTCATGACAGCCTTCTAATGTCAGATGGAAGAATCTTTTTTAGCAACAAACATGTTTTATATTGTTTGAAG
>BPLS01006852.1:0-22073 GCA_019656275.1 Rhododendron kiyosumense
ACTTAAAAGTAGAGTTATCATTTGTATGCTAGTCCACAAACTAGTTTGCTCTCATTCACAAATCACACATAAGCCCCCACGCTTCTAATGAATGCAATTTAACCCCAAGACATATATAATTCAATTAAATACGTGAATTAAAATATTAAATATCCGGGACTGGTGCAACACACAAATCCCCATGACATCAATCATACCTATCTGTGTCCAATTCCTAAGATCCATAATCTAGAAACAATGAGCCAATTCCGCTACTTGCACCGACCAAACCCCTACCGATGGGCACACGGGGCTCATTCGGGGTCCCGGACAGATGATTTGAGCCATTTAATAAGTTTTTTTTTTAAAATCGAGTGGATCAGTGAAAAATCCGCTTAATCCGATGTGTGCAAATACTCGAATTTTACGTATCGAATTCGTATTCAAATCAAATCCGGCCCATTGATAGGGCTAACGTGAATCATAAGCTACTGCCAACACTGGGGATGGGGACAAGGGATTTCTGTTTAGAAGCAACTTTTTTTTTGAAAGGCAAGTCTTCTATTAGAGATCCATGCGAATCAAGGAGCAGAGCTCAACAGGGAGGTTACATGGGGAAAGGGGGGAAATAAAACATCTTCTATTCATACAGGCTAGCTGTTAGCACCTTGACTTTCAAGGCTTGCTAAGCTTGGCTAGCGGTGGCACCTTGCACTCTAGCCAACCGATGGAAACAAAGGCATGAGGCAGACATGTCTTTATAAGGTGACCCAATGGTGTCGGTTGGTGTTAGCACTGGTTCCTTAGGCAAGTGGCGGTCGTGATGCACATGAAGGCCCGATGGTATTGAGACGTGGATGTTAAACGGGAAGCAGGCTTATGGGACAAGGCGATCGAGGAAAACAGCTAAGTATTAGGAGCTGGGGTTGGATCACGAGATTGGCCAGGCAGCCGTGAGTTAGCTCGAGCAAAACGGAGGCAGACTTGAGTTGGCTCGAGCAAAACGGTTATTGACGGTTAACAGCATTCTGCACATGTTGCTGGGAGCGTGGGACAAGTGTCCAAGGCAGAAACGGGCTGCTTATGTTGCTAGCAGTTTCAAAACTCAATGTGCTGGCAGATTCTGGCAAGGCCAGCACAGCCCTAGGGCAGTTGGGGGTGTCAACTGCAAGATCATGGGCTTGCCCCATGATCTCATGTACTTAGTGGCCATGTTTTTATGATTGTAAGCCTATTTAGGCAAGGCATTTCGTAGCCTAAGGCAGAGGGATCTTCTGTCTAAGCTCTTGAGTGTATTCCTTTGTAAGTCGGTACTTAATAAAGGTTGGGACGGCTCCCGTAACTCTTGTGTGTGTTCTCAAACGTTCAAACCTGTCGTGTGTGTGAGTAAACACTAGTGGCTGAGACCAAGTTGTTGGCGAACTTGGTGCCATCACGGGCAAATTTCTAGGCGAAAAACAGCCTCATGACACTAGTCAATTGGCACATCTATTAGCCTGACGTTTGCACCAATTAAACACGAAATTAGAAGCAACTTACATAGATCAAAAATACTAGTAGCACCAACATCAGCTGGGCAATAAGAGAGCCTTGCATTGTGGGCCTTATAGCACTGGTTAAGAGAACAACAGATGCATGTTCTTGGACTCTATTGGGCTGATAACATGGGCCTCCAAGCCTTATTGCTTTCCAAAATTTGACAAGTTTTATTGCCCTTACTGAGGTCAAATAGAATAAATTAATTTGACATTAAATCAAGTAGAAGTCAATAAATATTAAATAGCTTACCAAAACATTAATGATTTTAAAAGACTGTTTATTTCAAAGGAATGTAATGCAAGACTGGTTTTTGATTTAGTCGCGGTGATGGCCTACATGTTGTATAACGTTCAAATTTAATTAAAGGTTTAATGGGGTTTAATAGGTCTTGACCCCAATTTTTATACGATGTCCCATAGATGAAGAAGTGATTTTGAGTCTTCTATTTTGATATGACTAGAACACTAACTAGAAAAATTGTAAAAAAAAAAGACATTTGGAAAAGTCCAAGACTTGAAAAACGCTGACTATCACTATAGCCATAGCCGGCGTTTCATGTATAAAAAAAAAAGACACCTATGCGGCTGTCAGCTTAGCCTACAGGCACTTTTTAAACGTCTATGGCTGTAAAAAAGGCGACGTTTTGCAAGTCATTGGTGTATATTGAGTTCCATTATAAGACTAAACAATCGGAGATATTTGGGACAAAACACTTGTTCAATGATATGCGCACAGTGTCCGTAGTAATGTTCGATGTGCATTATGGATAGGTAAGGAGCCTTAATGGTCACGCCCAAGGGGGATTGCTACGCTAGTCAACCCTCTCCACTCTTTTACAGTTCAAAAAAATATCTCAGATAGATGAGACGTTAATTCATCATATTAGAAGCTTAAGTGCCTAATTGACATTTGAATCATAGTTTAATGACTCTATCAACATTTCCCACTTGTATCGCGCCACCAAAATTTTCGACAATATGATATAAATAATAAAGCCTCGAAGTGGTGTGACTGGTGTCCTAACTCTGCTGGTAGACTAGGTAATAGACACTTCATTTCGCGGGGTTCAAATCCCACCACCCCCACTCCCGTTTCGCTAAGGGTTCATCTGATTTGCGAGGTAATTGTAGAAAGTGCAAGAAAGAGAAAAAAAGATTATTTTTTTGATGGTTACTTTACAAGAATGTCCTAGAAAGTGGTAGAATCAAACTTTTCCGTACAACGCTTTAAAAGCTTACCTCACTTCTTTCTCACAAAAAATGTAGGGAAATTTATTTTATTGTAAGAATCAACAACAATTACTCTGACTTTCTTATTTTTTTGCAAAACTTTTATTCTAAACAAATGCAAGAAAATAGAATATTTTTTCTTTTTCTTTTTCTTTTATTTCACTCTCTCATTTTTATTTTCTATTAATATTTTTTTCACTAATCAAACTAACCCTAAGATAGCATACAGTAGGATTTTCTAGGATGAAAAAAAAACTATAAATCCCTAAAACTTCACACCTTTTTTTCTGGATGGGTTACGTTTGAAAACGACGTAACGTGAAACGTTGCAGCAAAACAATATACTCCCTCCTTCCCAATTTATTAGTAGAACTTTTTGGGTGTTTTATTTTTCAGTTGCATATATCGTTAACTTACAATGTTATATGTTAATAGAAATGATAGAAATCTATATCCATATTACATTGGAAAAGTATTATCAATTAGAAAGTATAATCAAGTTTTTATCCGGTTTAAGACATGATTAGGGACTACAATGATATTGCCAAAGGTTTAATAATTGAAAGCTCACAACACCACAGCCATGTACAGCCGAATCCTTTATATACAAGTATGGGTAAGATTGGTTACAAGAGATAAGTACACTATGAAACAAAATACAACGAAATGATAATGATAAAATGATAAGGCAAAAACTAATTATTCTTATCTTTATCTAACAGAGACCAACAAATGAGAACGGAGGAAATATGATTGAATTATAGATGTACACATTATGTATATGGTGTTCTTAACAAAGTTAGGAGCACCATGACACCCACCCATGCTTTGGCTCCGTCCCAGCCCGCCAAATTAGAGAGCGGTAGTGAACTTTTTATTGGAAAACCCCAAAAAAATCATCTAATAGAAAACAAGTTCGTTTCCATTGTAGAAGGATCTTTGATGATAAGTTGTCTTCCTAACCCAAAACCCAAGTTGCATTTTATAGACTACCCAAATAAGATCAATAGAGTCATCCATGTAAAAATGTAAAATTGTCAAGTGTCATCAAATTCACCTATTTTTGTTATATGTGGACATAATCCGTTAAACATGAAGATAAAGTCTTGGATTGTAAACTACAACCACCTATTCATTTTTAGGTACAAAACATATGGTTTCAAAATGTTCATCTCCTCTGGAAGTTGAACTTCTCTATGCAATATGCAAATAGAGAAGCAAAAACAATGGGGTAAATAATGAGAACAACTCCCGCAAAGGGTAACTGATCACGGTGATATCCGAAGTGATCTCTCAAAAAGGCTGATACGGTTGTAATTTCACCAAACACCATAATCTTCTCATGTATATCTCCATACTGCGAAGTAAGCACAGCCTTTAGAGTCCAAGATGTCGGAGTAAGATAATACATCCAGACCCACCAATTGGGAATTTGCTGCAAGAGGCAATATGAAGACAACTAGGTCAGGAACATTGAAAGAAAGAAGAAGAAACAACAGAAGTTCAAAATCCCAATTATAGCCAAATGCCTTCAAAGTTATTTTTACAAGGCGACCGTAGAGGAGGTCAAGATTTAGAAGTCAGCTTGCACATCATTGTAAACATTAGTTGTTTAGCTGCCTTAGATACACTCCAAAACCGATGGCAGGAAAAAGTTTTAACAGCCTACCACAAATGCCTTATGAATTCACACCTTTCCAGATTTTCACTAATCAGATATGATGATCTTGCTCCCTTTCTGAGCTCTAAGTGATAATAGCTCTTGAAATTTCAAAAAATAGAGTCTGAAAAACTGGTGTCTGTTGTCTCAAGTTATAACCAAGACTCGAACCATCAAATAACATTGTCTGACCTAATTTAGGACTCAGCGGTGGTGACCGCTACTAGTGTCCAACTGTTATTGGAACTACCAAAATACCCGAGCTACTAAACATACAATGGCAAAGAACATGCCCACCATCATACCAAATAAAACACCACCACATACGATTAGTTCACCGCACCAAGAAAAAGTTAGTAAGCTTACTGGTCGGGGAATCAAAAATCCGGAGAACAAGGTAAACATTACATAGAACATTGACTGTAGAATTGCGGCCATTGGAAAGCTCGGAGTCATTGCAACAAGCAGCATTCCAACATAAGTGTAGTACAACAGTGAACAAAACATGGCGTAGAAGTACCAGAAAACCTTATATGCAGACCAATAATACCCAATCATCGGATATGTGATGATCAAAAAAACAATTGCTTGGGCTAAGAGATAAGGAACCTCAATCGTGACCTGCAAAATTAATCAGGCATATTTACATACATAGCAGGTATGAAATGCTGATAAAACGCTGATTAAGAAAATAGAAGAACATAAATTGTGAATCGAGGAAAACATAATGAGACATCTATGCACCATGGCACTCATATAGTCATATATATTTCTATGGAAGGTTTCAAGCTGTACCAAAAAACCTGGGCAAGATTGCGAGTTACTTAAGGTTTACATAATTAAGAGGTTACCTGAGCAAGAGCATAAGCCCATGACCCATACATTCCTGCAAACCTTTCCCTATAGAGAACTGATCGTTCCGTTGAGACGTATGGTAAAATTGACGAACAATTATTTATGCCCAAGAAATTTGTAGCAGCGTATATTGCCCCAAGAATATTGAAAAGACTCTGTTGGTTATTTCTGTCCAATAAAATGATGCCAATGTTAAACTGCACAAGTATATAGGCATAGTACCTCACACCCAGAACCTATTAATGTAGACCTTATAGGTCAAGGGAATCAGGAAACCAATCTCATGGGTTCTGTTTCATCAAGGCAATGCCTAATTCACTACTTAACTTCTAATATATTGACACCGTTCTTCAATTTTTGGTTACTTACATTTTCCTCCCTTGACCCCAAAATAGAGTCCCAAAAAGCAAAGATGCAATCAGCAAATACATGGAGCGCATCAAGTTGTATGAAGGGCTTCTCCAATAAGACAAGTGTTGTTTCCAAAGGCAAGATTTGAACTGTCCCCAACCATTTTGTGAAAAGCGGGTTGCAAAATGCAACTCTTTTGATTTGGGAGGAACACTAAGCATAATTACAAGTTCTTTATTGTTCCTGCAATCAGAATTCCCATAATGAGTCCTGAACAAGTAAAGACTGGTATCAAAACAAACAATAAGACATCATGAATATCATGAATAAAGAATGCCATACCACTGCAGTAAACAGTAGGCCCAATATCATGAATTTAAATCATGTTCAATACCATTAACACTTTCGTTTTCTCATATAAAGAAGCAAAAACATATTGAAGTCCTTCAAGCTAACTATTCTCCCCTCTCCCATCATTTACTGCCCATCTTTAACCAAGCTACATGTGGCAGTTGTTAAAGCATCCAACTCAAAACAATTGGCAATGAGTACAGAGGCCACCCAACTACATATACTAGGTTTGGAGGTTATATTTAACCAATGTGGGATAAGCTCTAACACTCCCCTGCACGTGCGACCCCTAACTCGCACGTGGTGAGGTAAACAAACGATTTAACACATACGACAACAATCAACTATCAACGGACCATAGTTTTAAATCGCGGTATCGGTCGCCGTCGCGGTATATCGGTATCGGGACGTATCGGTGATACGTCGCGGGAATCGGGTGTAGCGGTCGTGAATTTTTAAAAATCATCAGCATCATGTATAAAACTTGAAAAATATACTTTTGTCCCCAACATTGGCTTAAATTACCACATTTTAATTAATTTAAGACATGTAATAGCCCATTCTCTTTATGTGAAATATCCGATAATTTATCAAAATCCGCAAGTCAATAAGATTTTCCATTTCAAGTCACTAACGTACTAAACTACTTTTTTTAAAAGAAATTATATAATAGTTGCCCCGGTCCTTGACAGAGGTGGTGAATAAAGAAATTGGTTTTGTAACTTTTACTCTCGTGAGTCATGCCACGCAAAATCAACAAGAGAAGAGAATATAGAAAATCTATCATCCGCACCAGTATCTTTAAATTTTGGACCAAATTAGAGAGCAAAAAGTCACTTTATTACTTTAGCTACTCACTTTTAAAATATCTACTGCACCAGACTCTCTACATTTTAAGTTATCCCATTAAAATATTATTTCTCTTATTCTTTAAAAAAAAAAAAAAGATAAACGGCAAAAAGTAAAATATCCCCCTGTGCACCCACGTGACCCACCCACCCTCGCTCACTCTCACTCTCTCTCTCTCTCTAACTTTACTCTTCTTCTCAACCGAACCCTAAAACAAAACCAGACGGCCAAATCTCTCTCTATCTAACTTTACTCTTCTTCTCAACCGAACCCCAAATTCCCAACATACCAACGAACAAAACCAGACGACCAAATCATACCGCCGCCGACTTCACCCCCTCTCTCTCACACCTGCAAAATCACCCCCACCGATCAACCCCCCTCTCGCCTCTGCCTCTTCTCTCTCTCAACGCCGGTCTCTCTCCGGCGACCTTCTTCACGGGTTGAGCTCAAAGCCACTGTCCGAGGCTCCGAGCACTAGCGGCCATGGGAGCAGGTGAGGTACATATTAAATGGTAAAATTATGGGTAATCTGATGATGAGAAAGCCAACGGCAGGTAATGATCAGATTTGGGTTTCAACTTTCAATTGTTGTGTTATTTACTTATTTTCCAAGACAAGATCCAAGATTTTAGGGAAAAAGCTGTGAAAAGTGGAAGGAGTTGATAGTTTGATGCGTGGAAGGAGCTCTGTTTTTGCATATCAGAAAGAAAAAAAAAAAAAAAGCTCTGTTTTTTTTTTTTTTTGCCGAACCGGCCGACAAATCCGTTACATACCGATACGTATCGGGAATCGGCCGGTTCACCTGTGATTTCCAGACTCCCCGTTGTACCGGCCTATATCCGAACCGGAACCCTCAAATTCCGGTACGTACCGGCCGATATTAAAAACTATGCAACGGACCCAACCATCAACGATATAGTGTCTTGTCCAAAAGCCTCCGAAAAACCTAATTTTGATATCATGTTAAAGCATCCAACCCAAAATCAATTGATAATAAGTGGAGAGGCCGCCCAAACTTATATACTAGGTTTGAAGATTATATTTAACTAATGTGGGACAAGCTCTAACAACAATAACTCAAATGAGTTACATTAGTATACTGCCCAATTAGAGTTATTAAATGAAAATCAACCACAGCTAGGGCTTTGCCACAATGACCATGAGTGGGAGAATGGTTGAGCAACCATTGAATAAAAATGGGAGAAACAAAGTACAAAAAGGACATTGATAATAAATAGGCAAAGAATGATAAAAGAAAGGATCAGATGGATTGTCCTATGATAACATCTTGGTCAGAAGAAACTAGGACCTTATAATATATAATTGGTAGTAATTTGAACTTTCCAGCTTCAAACCAGAAACCCCTTGTAACGCTGCGCCAACTACTGTATAACCTAAGGTTAACCTTTTAAGCCACGTGGTCAGGCTGAAAATTAGCAGGTCAGCTGGCGCGGGTCGTTACACCCCTTATCATAAGTACCCGACAGAGTGTACAAAAATATTATGAGTTTTCCAAAAGTATCCTGGCATTTCAATATGTTCCTTGACCATTGTTAGAGCTTGGCCCACATTGATTAATTTATCACTTCCAATAGAGCCTGAGCAGCATCTCCACTCATTGCCAATTAGTTCTGAATTGGATGCCATAGCTAGCCTTTGGGAGGCTTCTAGAAAAGACTCTCTAAATTGATTGCCCTTTTGTTGTGCCTTAAGTGCACCTTGTTTCATTATGATTCAAATTTTATGCATCATTTATTTACCTCTCCACATGTAGGTCAGGGATCACATGTGTGGGGGAGTGTTATAGCTTGTCCTACATTGGTTAATTATAACCTTCAAAACTAGTGTATGAGCTTGGGCGGCCCTTCTGTCATTGCCAATTGGTTTCGAGTTAGAGGCTTCAACACCCATGCAATGCGTACACCCGTAAGAAGGATAGAATGATTATCAGTTCGTAAACATCTCAGGACCGCCTATATCTAAGATTACCATAAGACCACAAAAAGACATTTTGGGAAAATTGTGTACACGACAATTCAACTTCCTAAAATGCTTTATTTGGGAAACTTTGCATTGTAGTTGAGCCTAGCAAGTCCATAATGGCCATCCCTACTCAAAACAATTACGGCTAGAAGTGATTGGCAATTGAACTCACTGATATGAGAGAGAATTCGTATAAATTTGCGAAAAATCAATGCCAAGTTCGGCTTCTGACGTTGTGGAAGTGACCTCTAAGATCCATGTCGCTGGATTGCAATTATGTCTAATCTTTGGGACCCCAGAGATATCCTGCTACAAAGAAATGGTTGAAATTAAGAGAATCACCGTTAACTTTTTAATATCATACTCATGACCGTAAGATAGTTAAAGGAAAAATACCAAAAGAGACTTGTACTGTTGTAGCAAACCGACCTCAAAATATTTGATGACAGTGCTTGAATGTTGACCAAGTGGTCCAGAGTAGATAATACGCCCGCCATTTTTCAATATGACTAACTGCAATAGATTCCAAGTGGGTATTAGACGTAAATTGTTCAGTTGGTGTACCCATACGAAATTTCAACTGCGAAAATTAGGAATTGAATGATCTCTCAGAACAAACTTTGAATCTATCTTGATCATTCATCACTTCAATAATAATACAACAGATTTGGTATTAAGTCTCCAACATGATACTGGATAATCATATTACTTTCAAGCTTATAAGCTACCATTTTGGCCAATCTATTATCAAGTCAGATCATCTTAAAAAAATTTCTTGTTCAATGGCAGTCTGATTGGACTAGAAGTCATCCACAACAGTATGAAAACCAAGAAACCCAGCAATCAAATAAACTTTCAAATCTACACGTAATTGATCTAAACAACTATACGTCTTTTAGTTTTGAGGAAACTAATAATGCACTTCCAATAAAACAAGGCTCTAAATTCCATTCTGATTTCACATTGATTCAATTAATGGAGAAAAAGTATGACTTTTTTCAGTGGCCACCACTCTTAACATCCAGCCAGGGCTATCATTTGTTTTGTTATCGTTGCATAATAAATTTTCCTGTGTTCCACAGTTTTGTTTGAATGTTTAAACATTTTTTAATTCAACATGCCCACTAAAACAGTTAAGCTAGGATTTAAAGATTTTCTCTTCCAATCTTATCAACCAAATAGTTTCCTCATATGTCAAAGCTGCTAGGGTATAGGCCTATTAGTGCATACTGCATATTGAGCTTGCAACTCAAAAACAAGACAAACAATATGAACAAGCAATTAATACAAACTCATGGACTCACACAACCAATCATTTCAACTACTGTTGTATGTCTGGTTACCCGATATCTATTACAATGGACAACTAAGGTGTTGATACAATGTGAGGAAAAGTATCGAAAGTTTGCAACAAAAGCTCAAGCTATTAGAGCATAGGCCCACAAGTATGAAAGTAATAACAATACCTACACCACCAAAAACAAAACAGAAACTTGGAAAGCTTGAAATCAAGAGGAAATGTCAGTTCTAAAGCTTGTTTCTCCGTTTCCCTATTTTGAGTAAATTTCTTTTTCAGAAAGTTTTTTTGTGAGTACAGAAAAATTTGGAAAGTTTTCGGACCCACACTTAAACCATAAGAGTTCAAAAACTCTGCAAGTCACAAAAATTGTATTGGTTCAAACATTGCTTAAGATTCAAATCCTTCATTCCAATTCAACATTCCAAGTTGATTCATGTCCCAAGTATTAAAATGGTATGTTAATTGGTTTCATACCTCATCAAACGCTTCAAATATGTCCATACTTGGTTGGTGAATGGTGCAAACAATTGTTCGTCCCGTATCAGCTACATTCTTCACAGCCCGCATAACAATTGCAGCTGCTCTGGCGTCCAATCCAGTTGTAGGTTCATCCATGAAAATAATGGATGGGTTTGCAACTAGCTCCACTGCTATTGTAAGCCGCTTTCTTTGTTCAGTTGATAAACCACTGACATCAGGCAATCCAACCAAATAATCTCTAATTTCCTCAAGCTCAATGATCTCTAGGACCTCTCTCACAAATTCCTGTGAACATATACATCAGCTATAAAAGTGAGTCTCTAATAATTTTTCAAAAGAATCTAAGGATTAATTTGGCTTTTATAAACATGAGGGAGATAAGTCATACAAATTTCGTTCTTGAATCAATTTTTGGATGAAGACGCAACCAAGCAGAATAAAGGATGGATTCTCCTACTGTAATTTGTGGGGAATGAACATCACTTTGCTCACAATAACCCGAAATTCTAGCAAAAGTTTCTTGAACCTTAGGATAACCTCCAATTCTAATATCTCCTTCAATAGTGCCACTAGTTTTCCTTCCGGCAAGAACATCCAAAAGAGTTGTTTTACCAGCTCCACTGACACCCATCAACGCTGTAAGAATACCGGGCCTTAATGCACCCGTAATATCACAAAGAAGTTGGAGTTGTTTCTGAGTGGAACCCCGTTCTCTCATTTCCTGTGATAAATCAACATGAAAAATCACCGGAGGTAAGGTCATCTAACTACTTTAAATATCTAATAGCAACTAAAGGTTCTTAAGAGATTTGTGAATGTGAATACCAAAGGGGTTTCAATGTAGTATTGCACATCTTGAAACACCAAAGTTAGCGGCTCAAAAGGTAAAACCAGCCGATCTGTAAAATTAAAGTAATCACCCTTGTTAATTGCAGTAGCAATAAACACAAGACAATTAACAAAGGAAATGATTGATTGAACCATAGAATTCCATATATATCAAATGTATGGTTGCCACTAAAATAAAACGACCATAATGTTACCTTTTGGAATATAATTTTATATATAATGGCTCAATTTGATGTCTTTCACCACTAAAAACATTAAGTGGTGTTAATTAGGGCTGCAAATGAACCGAGCCGCTCGCGAGCCGCTCGTGACTCAGCTCGAGATGAGCTCGTTCAAACTCGACTCAACATATAAATGAACGAGCTCGAGCCCACTTCTTCGGCTTGTTTGCTTAACGAGCTGAGCTCGAGCTCCTAAAAGCTCGGCTCGTATAGTCTCGCGAGCCACATACTATTATAATTATTATATACTATAATATATATAATATAATATATATATATATATATGTATGAATATATAATTTCAAACTTGTTCCTCGGCAACCACGCAAGGCTGCCTCGTGTTAGAGGAGCATGTGCAAGGCATCTACATGCATCACTGGGGAAATGAAGGATTTATAGAAGAGGGGGTACTTGGTGGGTCTTGGTTTGTCGATGTGGGACAAAGCACAAAAGAAGGGAAAGGAGAAGTTACTAGTCCCACATCGGAAAATTTGAGAAGTGTTGTACAAATGTTCTTCTTTAAGTACAACACCCAACCCCGTTCTTCTCAAGCTGTGCCTCCCATGTTCTTTAAGTACAACACCCAACCCCGTTCTTCTCAAGCTGTGCCTCCCACATGGGATTACCGAGCTTGCTCTTACCGAGCTTGCTCTAGCCGAGCTCGAGCTTTAGTAGTGAGGTGCGAGCCGAGCTCGAGCCATAATTTAGTAGCTCGACTCGAGCTCGAGCCAAACTCAAGCCCACTCTTATTCTTGCGAGCCGAGCCCGAACATGCTAAAACTCGGCTCGGCTCGGCTCGATTGCAGCCCTTGTGTTAATACATTTTGAAACACCAAACCAAATGCTAAACGCGGAGATGGCTTCCACTTTTAAGGAAGATAGATATCACCCCGTGGACTCAGGAGCGGCGCTGCGCACGACAAATAGCTGCCGCTCCAGTCTCGCTCGGATGATCAGAAATGTACACTTCGTAGAGCTCGTGGAGTAGTACAAGTGTACCAAAAATTAGCTCGGTCGGATATTATTAAGTGCCTCATCCGAAAAGTATTATCTTGGAATGAATGGATCTAAAACAGTAGATAAAATCCACAGTTTTTGGGTACACTTAAAAATTTCAAGATGATAATTTCCGGATGAGGCATTTAATGATATTCGATCAAATTGATTTTTGTACACTAGTTCTACTCGACAAGCTCTACGAAGTGAACGATTCCGATCATCACACTGCGCAGCACCGCCCCTTGTCTGTTTTAAGTACATGTGCATCCATAACCCCATCGATTGGATATTACATGGGTACCTTTATTTTTGGTGTTGGTGTTGTAGTATGTGTGAAGCAATACAAATAAACAAAAAGAGAGTAACAATTTCTAAAGGAAATGGAATATTCAAAAAGAGGGGCGGAGAAAAAATGAGAAAACATGATTCATGCAGAAAACAGAGAGAAACAAAAGAGACACATAGGAAGAGAGAAATTCGGACATCAATATGAAAGAAAACGAGGCACAAATGAGAGATTTTATATACATTCGTTACATTTGGGTTCCAAACCCTCCTCTCCACTATCTCTCTATCTCTCTCACTAAAAAGAGTTCTCTATATTCTCTGCTCAGAAAAAAAGAATACTTTTATGGTGAAATCTACCTAAGTTGTTCTAACAAGGATGGTTGCCGTGACAATCCCAATTTCTTGTTAGACTAAATGAATTGAACACATAGGCAATCCCCTATGAGGGGATCAGTCACAAAGTTAAACAATTAGAATTGTCATATGAGCAACAAAGGAGTGGGCCAACGCCGTTGGGATGTGCTCTTCTTATGGTGCCGCGCCACAAGTCCTAAATTTAGGTTCACCACATTATCAAATGAGCCACAAAGGTACACCAATATAAATTTACAAATCCAAACCAATTAACTTGATGTTAGCATGGATTATCATAGATTGGATATGTAGGCATCCCAGATTAATGGCTAAAATCACAAATTTTGTGAACCTTAAATTTTCACCATCCAAACCAAAAATAGCAAATCGAACTATGTTTGTCTTGATCCCAAACTGTGGGTACATAGCCAGTCAGTCCCTAAAATAAATAAAAAATAATTTTCCCTTACATATTCTCATGAAATGATAGTAGCGGTAATAAATGGTTAGAATCAAAGGGTGTTCTCCAGAATCAGGGGTTGTAATTAAAAGACATAATTATCTTGAATGGGTCTGACATATATTATAAAACTTTAAGTGGTTTATTTTCATGTGAGTGAGATTAAGTTAGCGATAAATAATTTTTTTCCTAACACAGTGATCGTTTGAAACAATATCAAAAACTAACTTGGAGATAAGATGAATTATGCAAAAAAGACAACCTTGATGACGTTTTGACGTAGTTTTCTCATAACTCTTCGAATTTGCTTCTTTATTGGCACCATTGGTGGAATCTTCACTTCCTTCTATTTGGGAGAGCTTCTCATTTGAGATAATCACACGAGAACTAGGAGCTGAATTTTCATTTTTGAAATGGAAAGAGAACATGTCAGTATGTTATTTGTAACTCTAGCAGAGATCATTTTTTTAAAGTTGAACTTACGGTTTAAGAAGGTTAAGGCCAATGTAAACCCAATGTTGAAAAGTATTGCCAACCCGAGTAAGCCACCAACTGATAGCCAGAAGAAGTATGCCCTAAAGTTAAGTCCACGGTTTTCAAGTGCTTCTTTCCCTATTGTTGTATTCCCTGCCAGTGTCTACAAAATAATGTAGAAAAGCATAGAATGAATAAGCTGATAAAGAAATGCTAGTGTTCTTTCCCTATTGTCGTCTAACCAATAAACTGAGACATCTTGTTGCCGATGTTGTTGAAGTTGCTAACTGTGATAACTAATATAACTGAATATCGGCAAATATTTATCTAATTAAGCCTCAACTTACATCCTTTTACAATGAATCAACCACTATATGAGTAACAAGTGAACCAGTGTACAAACATGCAATTCACTGAACTTCAACACAAAAGAAAAAAATGCAGTAGATACTCACATTTTGCCATCTTGGAGCAAGAAATTCATTTACAGCAAGGCCTATGTCACCGTAACCCACTGGGGAAACCCAAAATCCCCACTTTAACCAAGTTGGCATAGAGGCTGCAAGCAACAAAAGGGCTTAACTTTGTTTCCCTAAATAATAGTCCCAAACACAAACTTGAAAGACGTCATGAAAACTTACATTTTGGTATAATGAAGCCACTGAATAAAACAATGGCTAATGTCGACAAAAAGCTAGCTGAAAAAGAAGCAACCATGGTGCGGGAGATAGATGCCAGAAAACGAAACATGGATGTTGCGGCAAAGTGTAGAGC
Organism: Rhododendron kiyosumense; assembly: GCA_019656275.1. NCBI lineage: Eukaryota > Viridiplantae > Streptophyta > Magnoliopsida > Ericales > Ericaceae > Rhododendron > Rhododendron kiyosumense. The sequence continues at coordinate 14,999 of BPLS01006852.1, forward strand.
AAAAAGTAAAATAGAGTGTCGGAGGAACCTAAGATACAGAGGCAATGGAAACAAAGAATTCCATCAAGTTTAACTTTTACAAAGTGTCTGTGCGTACATACTTGGATGTATCAGTGAAGCTCGATCCTGGGTAGTTGATTTGGGGAAATACATTAAGGGTGAAATAAATGTATGAAGTAAGGTAATATATATGTCTAGTAAAACTAACCTCGCAGGCTCTGGACTGTACCCTATGACATAATAAGTAAGAGAAGTCCAAATTAGGGCTGCGAACAGGGAAAGAGGAACCTTGAGAATTGTGGATGCAATTGTGTACGACCACGCTGGATAGAAGTGCAAGTCTCTTTGTTTGTAGAAAACAAGAAGTCTTGCGACAGTGATGGCCATCTCTGGTATCCCATCGAAGAAAAGAATAAGGAGAGAAAAGAACAACGCACCCAGATAGGTATTTGCATGATTGACATCAATACCCATCTGAGTTCTCAAGAATACAGTCATCGCGATAAATGCGTTGATAACAAGCTGCAAAAAAGAAGAAATGAAGCTCTGTATATTACACACGGCCTTAGGCAAAATGATCAAGTATTTAGCACAAAAATGCATGAATGGTTAAAGGTTGTTTTGTGAAGAAAATAAAATGTGAGGATGAGGGGATAAGAAATTGCCAATCATTACCTGTACTGTTTGGAATACATAGATAAAAGAAATCCTCCTCATGAGAAGATATTCCCTTGACATGCAAGCTCTAAAAAGCTCCCATTTAGAGAGTGAATACTTGCTAAACGAAATTGCATTCTTATTGCTGTGTGACTTCGTAAATGGTTTTGATAGGTCCACATCTACCTTCTTCCGAAAAGTAGATTCCTTAAATTTCTTGCAAAACAAATCAACAGAAATGTAACTCCAAGACTGTTTAGCTTGGCTCCAGTACTGTGCTTGATCTTTTCTAGATATAACCTGCAATGGAGTCAAGATGTAATGAAATTGAAGAAACCAAGAGGAAAGGAAGAATTCCGTATGAGCCACGATAGACTAACCTCTTGGAGGAAGTCAGCTACCCCTTTCCTTTCAGGACATTTAAACCCACAATCCTCAAAAAATTCTAGAACACAACTACAGGGTCCATGATACACAACCTTCCCTCCTTCCATCAAGATGATGTCGTCAAACAGATCAAATATTTCTGGTGCTGGCTGAAGAAGTGCCACAAGTATAGTTGCATTTGTGATATGCGCTAGCTGCTTAAGACAAGAAACAATTTGATATGTGGTGGAACTGTCTAAGCCATTTGATATTTCATCCATAAAAAGAGCTTTCGTAGGACCTATAATCATCTCGCCTGCAATATACAAACAAACATTTTTCCACATTTACATAATATATGCATGTCCTTGACAGGTAGTGGCAATATATTATTCAAAAGACTTGCACCAATGGAAACACCATGTAGTCACGAGTTTGAATTGCATCAAACTCAAACGTGCAAACTCCCCGTATTCCATATCCAGAAAAGAAATTTTGGAAGACTACCTATAGTCAATCTTTTCTTCTGACCACCTGAGATACCTCTTCTCATGGCATCTCCAACCCAAATGTCAGCACATATATCAAGACCTAAAATCTGAGTAACCATGGAAACAATGAGAAATAATCAACGGGTAAGGCATTTTCCTAAGCAATGACATACAAGAAGATCAATGCCAGCTACGCTGAAAGAATTACTTTCAAAATGTAGTCGGTCTGAAGAGTAGTCCACTGTCCTTCAGCGGAAATCGCCTGGTAAAATAAAACATAGACACTATACCAGATGAGCTAAATCATTTACATTAAAGATATGAAAAAATACAACTAACGGACTAAACATTTTGCATGAAGTTTATATCACCTTGCAATTTTAGATGCTTCTAATGTATGTAATAAAGTTCTTGACTTACACCCCTTACAGAAAGTGCTCATCAACTAGTTAATATCGATGGTACTTATATCACCTACCATTTTATCACATTGTCAACCACACAACTACTATCGTACTCCAAAGGTTAATATCTGTTCAATTTTAACAAGCTCGCAATCGTAACTGTTACAAATCATGGTGCAGTTCTACTATATGTTATGTTAGTAATATCACCGAAACAAAATTTTGTTTTTGTAGAAGATTAAGCTTTCTAATTTCTATATTCCATTTTTTCTCCCCGCAGTTTTCTTAATACTCTATTGTTGAGCTTGAAGAAGGTATTTACGAAATCTGAGTACAATTTGGTTCAAGCCTCTTGTAGAAACTACTAGAATAAGTATGAGAGAGAGAGAGAGAGAGAGAGAGAGAGAGAGAGAGAGAGAGATTGATTTTGATTCTAATAACATGTCATGTTCCTGCATTCCAACAAAAGCATGCATAGAAGCAGGTTGAAGTTAGCCATGAGGTAATTAACATTGTAAACACGGAAATACCCTCATGAAACATAGTGGGAAAACCAGAAACAAGGGGAAAAAGAAGACAAACAATAACAACACCTTCATGTAAATATCTACATCTGGGTCTGGAACAACTCCTGCATGTTTCTCCCTTCTGCTGACCTCAGCCATAATCTCTGGGTAGGTATAAAAATTACAAAATTTCTATGAGAACCATCAAATTACAAGGAATCAACAACAAAATGTTACCGAAGAAAAAAGAAAAAGAAGTACAAAGATCCTTTTTGCTCAAGGCGTGCATACCTGCTCGGCTTCGAACCCCCTGACAACGAGCTGAAAAATCAAGTGTTTCCCTCACAGTCATTGTAGGCATGTGTAGGTCATCTTGACTTACATAAGTTGAAGTTTTCTGTGGAATGAACTCTTCCAGTTTGTATCCGTTGTACAAAACTTCCCCGGAAACCTGTTGCAGAAAAGGATGAACAAATGAAAAATATGTTCACACGAGGGAAGATGGAGGAAGCTATTGAAAACTACCAAAGTACAGCTGAATCAATGAAGCAGTAGAGCGTCAAATGTTTAGCCACACACACTCAATGCACTGAGCGAAGAATTCAACAATCATTGCATCTTGTTTCTTATGGGTAAATTAGCACATGTTTTACGCAGTTCATGATCCACTTTAGGAATCAGAATTCAGGAGAGTAATTTTTCCACTGTTCATCAACTCAAAGGTAGAAGCTATCCTAGACTACCGGTGCAACCAAGACGAAATGAGATCTGGATCCCTTTAGTAGTGGGTGACTGGGTGGTGCTTAGAAGCTATGCGAGACAAGATCCCAGGAGAATCCAAGTTTCATGTAAGAGAATGTTAAAAGTTGTATCATAATCTTGAACGAAGGTATACAGCATGTGTTTCTTCTGTGTACAGGTTTACAGTATATTCAATATGCACGAATCAGCAAATTAGAACCCCCAAAACTAAAGTTTTTGAAGTTAAGCAAAAGGCCCGGTGAGCTTCACCTGTGGTGTAAACCGTGCAGATTTCAGTTCTAAGTATCCTTATTCTGATGTTTGTAAAGGATCTTCCACATTCCTATCCCTATACAGCGCCATTTTATTAGAAAGGGAAAAAAAATAAGGGACCTCAAGAGATTTGTCTAGATTTCCAGAAAGTGCTTTCAGTAGAGTAGTCTTTCCACATCCTGGAGGACCAAGCAACAAAGTCATCCTGCAGTATTGACAGGCACACTTGAGTAGAATGATAAAAGTGCAACATTTTGAAGGAAACAATTGATGAGGATGATTTGTTCTTAAGGCTTATAAAACCTTAGATGAGCATGAAAACACATACGAAAGGAACATGTATTTGAATACACGAACAATGTCAGTTTATCAAGCAGATAACACTAAGTTGAATCCATCATATATTTGATTACCCAAAGTAAACTCATTTGAATTTTAATCAATAATCCAACCTCACAACTTGATATCGTCATGCATACATTCATACAAGTTCAAACATCAAATTGGGAAATAATAAACAGCTATTCACTTTGAAGCGATAGTATTTCTTATATTGCAAGTGAAGGATAGTAAAATGAACCAAGATTCACCATCCAATTAATCCACACCTTCCAGGCTCAATGATACCATTGACATCATCAATGATGGTTATCTTGGCCTCGTGCGACTTCAAACCAGGTAGCTTGGCACAGTCCTATTAAGAATAATGAATAAATTAATCAAGTTACAGATGTAAATGGATGACAGCGGACCACTTAACTTAGTGCTGCTTTTGGACATTAATTACCAAAACACAAAAGTCGCTGGCAGATAGTGAATACCACCCAATTTCATTCACACATGACTAAGAGAGCTTTACTTCACTTGAAGAAATTAGATACTTACAAAAACAATGCTTTTTAGTGAGTTCCATAGAGTAGGGAGCGGCTTGCCGCGAACCACCTCACACTTTGCTTCCACTCGCAGATTTTTATATCTCACCTCCACTCTCGGCAATTCTACACCAACCCTACCAGAATCAATTCCAATAACCCATTAGAAGATCCTTCAAAGGCAATCACAAACAAGTATGTCTACACAGAATATATTAAATATGCAACATAGGAGTATCTACCTATTACCAAAAAATGACTTACTTATCTACTCTGTTTCTCATTTTCTGCAACAATCGAAGGTTGTCATTCTCAATGTATTTGATGAGTTTTTCAACAAACATCTGCCGTTCTAGAGCACCGAGCTTAGTAACGTCAACTACCCTTTTTCCTTGAACATCAACTTTGCGTCCATCACTTTCATCGAACAAAGATGATCTTAACCTCTCAAATGTAGGCAGTCTATCAATCTTGGCCCATTGTAAGGCACGTTCATTATCAACATCATCCTTCACAGAATTCAACTCTGAACTGCTTCTGGAACTAGAGATATGATGCCGCAACGATGATCTCAAGCTCTTTCCTATCTCTATTAGCTCACTTCTCGGTGATTCTATCTCATCATTACCAACCAACTGAGCCATACTGCCCAAACTGGGAGAGACTCGAGAGGGATGGTAGGACAAGAATAAAAGGTAGGCGCGCGCGCACACACACACACACACTCAGCATACAGATATATATAGTTATCTACGTTGGGTGTATTTGGGTGCACTGCTATTCTTGTTTGTTTGACTAAAAGGGTTCACGAGGTAAGGCAATGAATCATGCTTATTTTAACAGAGAAGTTATTTTCCAGAGTAATTATTCCATGCCTCTGGTGGTGCCCCAAACTCTTCTCTGCCAGACTGCCTTGCCACATATCTGCCACATAACCCACACACTTTGTGGGGGACCACACGAATGTATGGTGGAGAAAGTGCTTGGGGCACCACGTGGCGGTGCCCCGGGCACATTAAATAATCTTCCCACCTTCTGGGACAGCAAGCAAACTCTTCGGATGAGGCTGGTTACAGACAGCAAATGGACATGACTATAAAATCAACTTCAAAAAAGAAGTCCCCCGCCATCAATTAAAAATAAGCTATGTGATGTCAAAGAATCAATCAGATCCCTTGATTACCAAGTACAAGTCACGTTTTGCCAACATTCCCCCGCCATCAATTAAAAATAAGCTATGTGATGTCAAAGAATCAATCAGATCACTTGAAATTCAGAAGTCAACTAACACAGGCAAGGAATCTACCTAGCCACAATCGGCAATGGCAGAGGACTGCAATGCCCGAGTTGAACCGCTCTCTCCGGTTCAAAGACTCTGGTCGTAGTCGCAGCTTAGTCTCATAATCTTTCAAAATCGCCTTTGCACACGCTCTCAATCCTCGCCCTGGGCGCGCGTTATCCTTGGAAGATCGCGCACATGCACCCGCACCCGCACCCCGCACGGGCCTTACAGCGTCGGGGATGCATTCAGCGCGGCGGGGATGCTGCCCTCGATCGAACAGAACATCTTCCTTCATATTGGATTGATCGATTTAGTCCCTTCAATTGTGTCAAATAAAATCGGAAATTACGTAAAGAACGTTTTCATTCTTGGGGTTGATCTCCTATACGTCTGTATCTCTATTCTACACTCGGTTTGGAGACTATACATGGTCCTAAGGCAATAATCAAAATTCAATTATTTTTAAAGTTATTCCCTTTGTTTGGTTAATATTTGTGCAAAAGATGATTCATAATAGTATAATCAAATTTAGCAGCACCCTTATAAATATTCAAATTTTAGGTTTTGAATAACCAAAACTAACAACATTTTTCAATAATCAAAATTTTTCGACCTCACGTCACATAAGTTAACTAGTTTCAAAATTTGTATACACACATGTTTCAATTGGTATTTTCTTATTCTCTTCTTCGCCAACTCTATATCTTCTCCACTTTACCCACAAACTATTTCTCTTTCTTTTTCTCCAAAAGTGAAGTTCATATCTCTCAATCATCTACCATTTAACCCATCGTCGCTGGATTAAGGTATTTCATTCTTCTTTCTTGTTTCTATCTCATTCTTCTTTCTTGTTTCTATCCCACCCCCCCCCCCCCCAAACAAACCAAAAAAAAAAAAAAATTCATAATAGGAGTCACCGATTTTTTCCCAAAATTAAAGGAGGGAATCAATATATTTTTGTTCAAAAAAACGTAAATAAAGAGAAGTGAATGACAAAAAACAGAGGAAGAGAGAGAGTGAAATTGTTGTGGATCCCTTATTATGGTTATAGACTAAAAGCGACCATTGTGAACCTCAACATTGGTAAGCTTAGCAACCTCTTAAATGAATAATTAAAAACTGATGTATCAACTTTTGGTTATCCATTTTTTATTATACTACTATGGATGGTCTAAGCCCAAATCTATTCTTCCTAGGGCTTGAAGTGTTAATATGTTAATCGATAAAGAATTTAGAGATTGTCTATAGTCGTGAACCTCAAATTCGCCCTTTGTGAAGCTCAAAGTGTTACTATAATATGTTAATCAACAAAAAAAAAATTAAAGACTATCTATAACCCTAAATTTCAAACTGCAAAGTGGAGCTCGAATTCAAACCTCCGCTGGGACTCAATAAAAAAAAGAAGTTGGTAAAGTAAGGCACTCCTTACCATGCACAATTAATTTAAAATTTGATTTCTTTATTAAGTTACAATTCCTTCTTG